>JAKCPB010001775.1:0-93389 GCA_021442155.1 Cymbidium sinense | reverse complement strand
CAAAAGTCGCTAGTAAACATATTGTGATGGTGACAAGAATACTAGGTATTTCCATGCTTTAGTTAATAAAAGAGAGCTTTAAATAATATTCAAAAAATTAAAGATTACAATGGAGAATGGATTATGGAGAATAATGATATTAAGGATTCTATTAAATACTTTAGAACTATGCTAAATAAGAGTTTCTATTTATGAAGCTATTTCTAAATGCACTTGATTCCTTCTATTATTACTAATGATGACTATGATTTGCTTACTATTATGCCTAATGAAGATGAAATTTTAAAGTTCTTAATAGCATGAACATAGATTCTGCCGGTGAGGGTTTTATTACTCATTTTTTTCAAATTTGTTAGTTTATTATTAAAAATGATTTGATTGAGGATGTGGTTGATTTTTTTTAATGGTAATCCTTTTCCTAGATATTTTCTAGCACTTCTATTATTCTCCTTAAGAAAGATAATCTGACTATTGGCGTGATTTTAGATGTATTAGTTTTGCACCTTCAATAAGTGGTTTTCAAAATTCTTTATTGTCATTCCTTTACTTCATAAGATTATCTATCTCAACCAAACTAGTTTTCTTAAAGTAATCTATTTCATAACATTTTACTTAAAATTAATTCATGACTAGATGCTAAGACTAGAGGTGGAAACATTCTTTTCAAATTAGATATTACCAAAGCTTTTGATGATATCTCTTATTTCATTTTCCATATTCTCAATTTATTTGGGTTTTCATAAATTTTCTTTTATTAAAAATTGTATTAAGAATGCTTATTTTTCTTAATAGGAAACTTGGTCCGCTTAAGATGTGATCCTTATCTCTACTTTATTTATTGTTGTTAGATTTATCTAAGCATCAATGAGTTATTTTAAACAATCAAGATGTACTTAAATCTTGGTGGTCTTCTTTTACTTTTTTTATGATTTCATTATTTTGCAATGCTTATATTCAACATATCAAGAACCTCAAGATTTTTTTAAATAAATTGGTAGAGAAAGTTCTTCTATCAATGATAAAAAAAGCTATTTTATTATTTCTTCAAGTATTCTATAATAAATGAAATTGGTATATCACTAATTTTAAACATCAACATTACCTTGAATTTGCTATTTAAGTTTATGACTTTCTTCTCTCATATTCTCTGGAATTTTAGAAAGAATGATAGCCTTTGGGCTAATTTTATGTAGAAAATATTGCCAAGGTAAACACCCTCTTATCTATGTTTATAAAGTTGGTGACTCTCTGGTTTGGAAAAGGCTTTGCTCCATTAAATGGGTTGTTGAATCTTTAATATCTTGGGGTATTCATTCGGGCTCTTCTTTCTTTTGGCAAGACAATTGGATTGGCAATGGCTCTATTGACTCCCTTTTATCTACACACTCTACTGCTAGTATCAAAGTTAACTCTTTTTGGCTTAATAATAATTGGAATGAAAACAAACTTGAGAACTACATTCTATTACTATTTTTGACAAGTTTTGCAACATCACTATCTTTTCTAATAAACCTGATGAAATTATTTTCAAGCTCTCTTACAATGGCGATTTCATTCTTAAAGAGGTTTGGAATTTTATTAGATAAAAAACAAAACACTTCTAATGTTTTCATTAAACTTTGGAACAATATCATTCCCATTTCTTAATATATTTTATCTTGGAGGAGTTTGAATAACTTCATTCCTCAGATTGCTTGCTCGCTAAAGGGTTTTATTTACCTTCCAAGTGCTAATGTTGCTTTCATATTGAAAATGTTAATCATGTTTTGTCAATGGTGCTATTACTTCCAAACTTTGGATATGGTATGATGATTTATTTAACACTAACTATTTTCATGGCTCTTTTTCGTTATATCAACTTCTTGAAGTTTGTTTCCATAAAACTGTGAAAGGTCATATGAAAGTTTTAATTGCTATTACCCTTATTTGGTTCATTTGGATGTTTAGAAATGATGTTAAATATCGAGGCATCCCTATGAACCATAAAAGGATCCTTGCTAGAATTAAAGAAAAAACTCATGCTTTGTTTAATGCAAATTTAATTAGTAATCTTTATTTTAGAGGTTATAAATTTGTGACTACAAATTTGGGTATCACTTTGCATGATGACCTTTCCTACAAGAGTGTTAGGATTGTACATTGGATTAAGCCTAAAGAATATTTTATTAAGATCAATACCGATAGTTCCATTTCCCCAAACAAATATGGTTGTGGAATTCTTAGGATTCTGTAATTTATGATTATGCCTACCCCTCAAAGCTTGTTCTATATTTATGCGAGCTCATACTATTAATAAAGCTATTGATATTTGTTTAATCATACCTCTTTAATATTTGGATTGAAGTTGATGCTCTTCTTTACTTGATATGCTCAATACTAATAAAATGTGGAATGCTTTATTTTATCTTCTTAATCACAAAAAAAAGCTTCTTTCTCAAGTTTGCTACAAAATTTTCACATTCTTCATGAAGGTAATGCTTGTGATGATTTCGGCTAATTTGGGAGCTGAATTAAATGAGCTCACTTTATTTGATAACCATAGCTTACTTAAGCATCTACATGGCCTAGTCAATCATAAAACTGACGCCTTACCTCGATTTATATTTTGTTGATCATATTGCTATGGTGGTTTTATTCATATTTTTTTGGTTGTTTTTTTGTGCTTCCTCAAGAAAGTGGTTTTGCTATTTTCTTTAGGTGCTTAATCTCACTTTATATGAAAGCTTGTTGGTTTTAGTTTAATTGATTTTCCTATCCTCTGAGACTACTGGTTTTCTTGGCTTGCTAGCTCATTTTGTCACACGCCTAGTGATGTTTTGGGGTCTCTTTGGGTTGTGGTTGTGCTAATTTTGGCCTACCCCTTACACTAATTGATGTTGGTTTGCCTTATTTTGGCTACATTACATTATTTGAATTAGATTTTGGCTACTATGGTTGGTTCACTGATGCTACAATTTGCTTTTTTTTTTCATTTAACTATTTTGGGTGGTTTTTTTCATGGTTGTTGTTGGTCTCTTCGCTTTGGCTTAGTTTTGGGGTTTTTTGATGTTCTCCTTTTGGTTTCACTTGCTTTTTTCCCTCCCTTGTGGATTGGAGGTAGCTTTTTCTAATTTCCCTCCCATTTTCTCTTTGTGGTGATTGTCTACTCAATGGGTTTGAAGGGGCTTTATTTCTCCGGCCTTGTTCCTTTCCTCATTGATTTGCTTGTGGTTGGTTCTCTTTGGCATTTTATACTTTGGTTTTGTTTGGTTGAGTGACTACCAATTTTGTTTCTTGGTTTTTGGAGATCTCTAGGTGGCTATGCTGTGTTGTTCTTTCCCTATATTTTGGGCTTTATATTGGGTTAACCTTTTATTTTGGTTGGCTTCTCCCTTTATTGAATTGGACCTTCTACTGTTGTGGTTGGTTGTTGGGTGGCAGCTATTGATCTCTTCAGGATTTGCTTAGCTTTGGTTTTTTCAATTCTTTTTGTTTTCCGGTGTTGGTGTTTTTTTGGTTGTTATTTCTTTTTTTATACAGGACTGCTTTGTGGTTCTTTTTCTTCTGACTTGGGTTTTGTTACTGAGGAGATGGTTGTGGTTGATTTTTGTCTATGCCTACCGGTTTGTCGCTTGCTCTCCTGATTGATTGGCCTAGGTTTGCAAGATGTGGGCTCTCTAGCTTGGTGACTTGGGATTGATGCTATCTTGCCTTGGATGCTTTTCCAGTGGTGTCTTGGGATTTGCTGTTGGTATTGAATTTTATTTATTTTTGTCCTTATTTCTGATATTTGCCTCTTGGTCGGTGGTGGATTTGGTGTTTCCGCCTTTGGTGGTGGTTTTGATGGTAATTTTGGATGCCCTTCCCGCTTTGGTCGCTTATATTATTTGTTATTTGGGTGGAGGTTTTGCCCTTGGATTTGGATTTCTAGTTCGAGATAGTCGTGGGTTGTTGTTATGCCTTTGGGATTGTATTATTGTGTTTTTACCCCTATTCATGCCGATCTCCTTTTTGTGTTTCTCTCCTTTGATGGTGGCTTTGGTGGAGTTATTTGGTTTTTTTAGCTTGGCCACTAATCCCGCTATAACTTCGTTTTATGTGATTGGTCTATTGTGGGTTTTGCTTGGTGGTTTCTTTGCTTTCTTTGTTTGGTGCAGACTGATCACTATGGACTATTTTTCCTGATGGTTTGTTTATATAAAAACATAAACCAAAATAAACTAAAAAAACCAAAATAAACTAATAAAATAAATAAAACATAAACTAACCTAAACCTAAAAAACAAAATAAAATAAATAAAATAAACTAAACTAAAAATAAAAAACCTAATAAAATAAAACTATTCCTAAAATAAAATAAAATGAAACTAAAATTTAAATAAACTAAATAAAATAAACCTAATAAAATAAATAAAATAAAACCTAAACTAAACTATAATAAAACCTAAACTAATAAAATAAACCTAAACCTAAACTAAATAAATAAACCTAAATCTAAACCTAAAATAAACTAAACCTAAACCTAAACCTAAACTAAATAAACTAAAATAAACTAAAATAAACCTAAAATAAAAAACCTAAAATAAACCTAAAAAAAATAAAAAAAAATAAACTAAACTAAAAAAATAAACCTAAACCTAAACCTAAAAAAAATAAAATAAAATAAACTAAACTAAAATAAACCTAAACCTAAACCTAAATGTAAAATAAAAAAAATAAAACCTAAACTAAAATAAATGAACATATAAATAAACTAAACTAAATAAAAAAATAAACCTAATAAAAATAAAATATAAAATAAACTAAATTAAAAAAATAAAATAAATAAACTAAATAAAATTAAACCTACTAGTTTACTTAATTAAAAATAAAAATAAAATAACACTAACCCCAAACCCCAAAACTAACCAAACTAAACCATAACTAAACCCTAAACTAAACCCTAAACCCTAAACCCTAAACCTAAAACCAAAAACTAAACCTAAATAAAATAAACCTAAAATAAAAAAACCTAAAAATTAAATAAAATAAATAAAATAAAAACCTAAACCTAAACCTAAAAGTAAAGTAAAATAAAATAAAACAAAAGTAAAGTAAAATAAATAAAACCCATGCTAAACTAAATTAAATAAAATAAACTAAAATAAAACCTAAATAAAATAAAATCAAAAATTAAAATAAAATAAAATAAACCTAAAATAAAATAGATAAATTAAATAAAAAAAAAGTTAAACCTAAAAATAAACCTTAAAGAAAAAACTTAAAATAAATAAAATAAAATAAACCCTAATAAAAATAAATACCTAAACCTAAAATAAATAAAATAAAATAAACCTAAACCTAAAATAAAATAAACTAAATTAAAATAAATAAAATCTAAACTAAACCTAAAATATAAAACCTAAACACTAAACAAAATAAAATAAAATAACCTAAAAAAAAAATCTAAACCTAACTAAAAATAAACCTAAAATAAATCTAAAACCTAAACCTAAACAAATAAAATAAAATCTAAACCTAAACCTAAAATAAAAAATAAAACTTAAACCTAAAAAAATAAAATAACATTAAACTAAACTAAAATAAACAAAACCTAAACCTAAACCTAAAAAAATAAACTAAAATGAAAACCTAAACTAAAATAAATAAACCTAAAATAAATAAACTAAACTAAATAAAATAAAAATAAACCTAAATAAAATAAAAAAATTAAATATACTAAAATAAATAAGAAATAAACTAAATAAACTAAATAATAAACCTTTTAATTTAAAAAAAACCTAAAACCCAAAACTAAACCTAAACCCTAAACCTAAACCCCAAACCTACATAAAAAAATAAAAAAATAAAACCCTAAACTACCTAAACCCAAACACTAAACCCTAAACCTAAACAAATCTAAACATAAACCTAAACCCTAAATCTAAACTAAACTAAATAAAATAAAACCCAAAACCTAAACTAAACTAAAATAAAAAATAAATAAATCATAAACTAAATAAAATAAAATAAAAATAAAAAATAAAATAAAAATAAACTAAATAAAATAAATAAACAAAATAAACCTAAACCTAAACTAAATAAAATAAAATAAACTAAACTAAACTAATCCTAAACCTAAACTTAAACCTAAACCAAGACTTAAATCTAAACTAAATAAACTAAAATAAATTAAACTAAATAAACCTAAATAAACCTAAACCTAAACTAAAATAAAATAAACTAAACTTAAAAATAAACTAAACAAATTAAAAGTAAACTAAATAAAGAAACCTAACCAAAATAAAACTAAATAAATAAACAAACTAAACTAAACTAAACTAAATTAAACTAAAATAAACCTAAACCTAAATGTAAAACCTAAACTAAATTAACCTAAACATAAATAAGTAAAATAAACTAAAATAAAATAAACTAAACCTAAACTAAATAAACCTAAACCAAAACCTAAACCTAAACCTAAACCTAAACTAAAAATAAATAAACTAAACTAAATAAACTATATAAAAATAAAATAAGAATAAATCTAAACCTAAACCTAAACAAAACTAAATAAATAAACCTAAATTAAAATAAAAATAAATAAACCTAAACCTAAACCTAAAAAAACCTAAATAAAATAAACCATACCTTAAAAAAATAAACCTAAACTAAAAAAAATAAACATGAACTAAAACTAAAAAAAATAATATAAATATAAACTAAAATAAACAAACCTAAACCTAAAATAAACCTAAACTAAATAAACTAACCTAAATAAAACCTAAACCTAAACTAAACCTAAACCTAAATTTAAAATAAAATAAACAAACTAAATAAATAAACCAAATAACATAAACTAAATATAAAATAAACTAAATAAATAAATAAACTAAACCTAAATAAACTAAAATAAACTAAAAAATAAACTAAACTAAATAAAATAAACTAAATAAACTAAACCTAAACTAAAATAAATAAATAAATAAACTAAACCTAAACCTAAAATAAAAAACTAAAACTAAATTAAATAAAAACTTAAACCTAAACTAAATAAATAAAATCAATTAATAAATTAAATAAACTAAAAAACTAAAAACTAAATAAATAAACCAAAACCTAAAAATATAAATAAAAAAAAAATAAACTAAAACCTAAACCTAAACCTAAACTAAAATTTAAAAAACCTAAACTAAATCTAAACTAATAAACCTAAATAAACCTAAACCTAATAAAAAAAATAAAATAAATAAACTAAACAAAAAAATAAACTAAATAAGCAAAATTAAATAAATAAACCTAAACCTAAACTAAACTAAAATAAACTAAAACTAAACTAAACTAAATAAAATAAACTAAATAAATAAACTAAAATAAATAAAAACCTAAACCTAAAATAAACTAAACAAAAAAATAAAATAAACTAATAAAATAAATAAACTAAATAAAATATACCTAAACCTAAACCTAAACTAAACTAAATAAATAAAATAATAAATATAAACTAAATAAACTAAACTAAACTAAATAAAATAAACCTAAACTAAACTAAATAAATAAAACCTAAAATAAACCCAAACCTAAACCTAAACTAAACTTAAATAAACCTAAACCTAAACCTAAATAAACTAAAAAACTAAACCTAAACCTAATAAATAAATAACTAAATTAAAATAAACCCAAACCTAAACCTAAAATATATAAATAAATAAACCTAAAAATAAACTAAACTAAATAAACCTAAACCTAAAATAAACCTAAACCTAAAATAAACCTAAACCTAAACCTAAACTAAACTAAATAACCTAAACCTAAATAAATTAAAATTAAATAAACCTAAACCTAAAACTAAACTAAAAATAAAAAATAAATAAACCAAAATAAAAAATAAACCTAAACTAAATAAATAAACTAAAATAAATACCTAAACCTAAATAAAATAAACTAAACTAAAACTAACCTAAATAAAACCCAAATAAACCTAAATAAACTAAATAAATAAACATAAACTAAACCAAAATAAACTAAACTAAATATAACCTAAAATAAACCTAAACCTAAAACCTAAAAAAATAATAAACCTAAACCTAAACCTAAATAAACCTAATAAACCTAAACTAAAAAAAATAATCATAAACTAAACTATAAAATATAAAATAAATAAACCAAAACTAAATAAATAAAACCTAATAAAATAAACCTAAACCAAATAAAACCTAAACTAAAATTAAACCTAAACCTAAACCTAAAATAAAAAAAATAAACCTAAACTAAATAAACTAAACTAAATAAACCAAAACCTAAATAAACCTAAACTAAATAAACCTAAATCTAAACTAAATAGAAAAAATAATTAAAATAAACCTAAACTTAAATAAACTAAACTAAAATAAACTAAATAAAATAAAATAAAACAAAACAAAATAAATAAACTTAATAAAAATTAAAAACTAAACTAAAATAATTAAACTAAACTAAACTAAATTAACTAAACCTAAACTTAAACCTAAACCTAAAAATTACCTAAACTAAACTAAATTAAACTAAATAAAATCTAAACATAAACTAAATAAAATAAACTAAATAAACTAAACTAAATAAATAAACCTAAACTAAATATATAAAATTAAACTTAAACCTAAACTAAATTAAAATCTAAACCTAAACCAAAACCTAAACTAATAAACCTAAACCTAAACTGAACTAAATAAACTAAACTAAAAAAATCTAAATAAACCTAAACCTTAACCTAAACCTAAACTAAACTAGAAATAAACTAAATAAACAAAACTAAATAAATAAACTAAACCAAAACTAAACTAAAATTAAACTAAAATAAAAATGAACTTAATAAAAAAATAAAAAAATAAACCTAAACTAAACTAAACTAAATAAACCTAAACTAAGATAAACTAAACTAAATAAAAGAAACATAAACCTAAACCGAAACCTAAACCAAAAATAAATAAAATAAACTAATAAAATATATAAACTAGATAAAATAAACTTAATCCTAAACCTAATCCTAAACTAAATAAATAAAATAAATAGAATAAATTAAAATAAACTATATAAACCTACACCCAAAATAAATAAATAAACTAAGCTAACTAAATAAAATAAACAAAAACAAACCTAAATTAAATAAACTAAACTAAATAAACCTAAATCTAAACCTAAACCTAAACTATACTAAACTAAATTAAAATAAATAAAATAAATAAAAACTAAATAAAATAAACCTAAACTAAAATAAACTAAACTAAATAAGACCTAAAATAAACCTAAACCTAAACCTTCACCTAAAACAAAAACTAAAATAAACCTAAACCAAAATAAATAAACTAAAACCTTAACCTAATCCTAAACCAAAACCTAAATAAATAAATTAAACTAAACTAAAATAAACCTAAACTTAAACCTAAAATAAATAAGTAAATAAACTTAAACCTAAACCTAAACTAAATAAACCTAAACCTAAAATAAACTAAACCTAAACTAAACTAAACTAAACCTAAACCTAAATAAATAAAACTAAATAAAACCTATATAAACTAAACTAAATAAAAATAAACCTAAACCTAAACCCAAATAAACCTAAATAAATAAACTAAACTAAATAAATTAAATAAATAAACCTAAACCTAAACTAAAATAAACCTAAATAAACCTAAACTAAATAATAAACTAAAAAACAAACCTAAATAAAAAACTAAACCAATAAACTAAATAAACCTAAACTAAACCTAAACTAAACTAAACTAAAAATAATAAACCTAAACCTAAATAAACCTAAAACCTAAACTAAACTAAATTAAAATAAACCCAAAATAACCTAAACCAAAAACCTAAAATAAAAACTAAACTAAACTAAATAAATAAACCTAAACTAAACTAAACCTAAACTAAATAAACCTAAAATAAACCTAAACTAAAATAAATAAACTAAATAAACCTAAACCTAAACCTATAAACTAAATCTAAACTAAAATAAACCTAAACTAAAAACTAAATAAATAAACCAAACCTAAACTAAATAAAATAAACCTAAACTAAACTAAAATAAATAAACTAAACCTAAACCTAAACCTAAAATAAACTAACATAAACTAAAAAATATACCTAAACTAAAAAAAATAAACCTAAACCTAAACCTAAACTAAACTAAGCTAAACTAAACTAAAAAAATAAAAAAATAAATAAACTAAAACCTAAAATTAACCTAAACCCAAACCTAAATAAACTAAACCAAATAAATAAACCTAAACTAAACTAAACTAAATATACCTAAACCTAAAATAAACTAAATAAACTAAACCAAAATAAACTGAAACCTAAACCTAAACTAAAATAAACTAAACTAATAAACTAAATAAACCTAAACTAAACAAAAATAAACTAAATAAATAAACTAAATAAAATAAACCTAAACCTAAACCTAAACTTAAACCTAAAAAAAAAAAATAAATAAAAACTAAACTAAACTAAATAAACCTAAACCTAAACCAAAATAATAAATAAACCAAAATAAACATAAACCTAAACCTAAAATAAACTAAATAAACTAAAATAAACCTAAACTAAACCTAAACTAAAAAATAAACTAAATAAACCTAAACTAAACCTAAACCTAAACCTAAACCTAAACCTAAACTAAATAAAATAAATCAAAACTTAAACATACAGTAAAATAAAATAAATAAATAAATAAACCTAAACTTAAACTAAAAGATAAACTTAAATAAACCTAAACCTAAACATAAACCTAACTAAAATAAATAAACTAAACTAAATAAAAAATAAAAAATAAATAAACCTAAACTAAACTAAATAAGCCTAAACCTAAACCTAAACCTAAAACCTAAATAAACCTAAACCCTAAACCTAAATAAATAAAACCTAAACCTAAACCTAAATGTAAACTGAAACCTAAACTGAAACCTAAACCAAAACAAAATAAACAAAAATGAACCTAAACCTAAACTTAAACCTAATCCTAATCCTAAATAAACCTAAACTAAACCTAAACCTAAACCTAAACTAAATAAAAAAATTAAACCAAACTAAATAAACTAAATAAACCTAAACCTACCTAAACTAAAAATAAAATAAACCTAAACCTAAACCTAAACTATCATTAAATAAAAAATTAAATAAACCTAAACCTAAACTAAAAATAAACCTAAATACACCTAAACCTAAATCTAAACCTAAATAAATAAACTAAACCAAGTAAAAATAAAAAAAAACTAAACCTAAACAAAACTAAAGAAATCTAAACCTAAACCTAAACATAAAACCTAAACCTAAACCTAAACTTAAACTATAATAAATTAAATAAATAAACCTAAACTAAACTAAATAAACCTAAACCTAAATAAATAAACCTAAAAACCTAAACTTAAACCTAAACCTAAAATAAATAAAAAAAAATAAATAAATAAATAAACTAAAAATAAAATAAACCTAAACCTAAACCTAAATAAACCTAAACCTAAACATAAATATAAAATAGAACTAAACAAACAAAACTAAAAATAAACCAAATTAAATAAACCTAAACCTAAAGCTAAACCTAAACTAAAATAAATAAACCTAAAAAATTAAATTAATAAACCTAATCCTTAACCTAAATAAACTAAATAAATAAATACCTAAACTTAAACTAAATAAAATAAACCTTAAAATAAACCTAAAACCTAAACTTAAACCTAAACCTAAATCCAAGCCTAAACTAAATAAACCTAAACTTAAACTAAATAAACTAAAACCTAAACTAAATAAATAAACCTAAACCTAAACCTAAAACCTAAAAAATAAAACCTAAAAAATAAAATAAATAAGTAAAAAACCTAAACCTAAACTAAACTAAATAATAAACTAAACTAAATAAACTAAACTAAAATAAACCTAAAATAAACCTAAACAACCTAATAAAATAAACTAAACCTAAACCCTAAACCCAAACTAAGTAAACCCTAACAAAATAAAAAAAGTCTAAACCTAAACCTAAACCTAAACCTAAAATAACTAAATAAACTAAACTGAATAAAAAAACATAAACTAAACCAAATTAAATAAACCTAAAATAAAAAATAAGCTAAATAAACTAAACAAAATAATAAAACCTAAACTAATCCTAAATCTAAACCTAAACATAAAAAATTAAACTAAACCTAAACCTAAACTTAAACCCTAAATAAATAAAAAATAAACTAAATAAATAAATAAACTAAATAAACCTAAACCTAAATAAACATAAACTAAAATAAATAAATAAAAATAAAAATAAAAATAAGCCTAAACTAAACTAAATAAACTAAACAAAGAACTAAACTAAATAGAACCTAAACCTAAATAAATAAACTAAACTAAACTAAATAAATTATCCTAAACTAAATAAAATAAACAAAACTAAAATAAACTTAATCCTAAACCTAAACTAAAACTAAATAAACCTAAACCCTAAACCTAAACCTAAAAATAAACTAAACCTAAACATAAATATAAATAAATAAAACCTATACCTAAAATAAAATAAACCCTAACCAAAATAAACTTAAAAATTAAAATAAAATAAACTAAAATAAATAAAATAAAATAAAAACCTAAACCTAAACCTAAACCTAAAATAAAACTAAACCTAAACCTAAAATAAAAAATAAAAAAATAAAATAAACTAAAATAAATAAAATAATAAACTAAGATAAAATAAACTAAATAAAATAAATAAAAATAAACTAAACATAAATTAACATAAACAAATAAATAATAAAATAAATATACTAAATAAATAAATAAAATAAACCAAAACTAAACTAAACCTAAACTAAACCCAAAATAAAATAAAACTAATAAGCTAAACTAAATAAAACCTAAACCTAAACCTAATTAAATAAATAAACAAAATAAATAAACCTAAACTTAAATCTAAATAAATAATCCTAAACCTAAACCTAAACTAAACTAGATAAACTAAACATAAATAAATAAATAAAATAACTAAACCTAAACTAAATAAAACTAAAAAAGTAAATAAACTAAAATAAAAAAAAAAAAAAAATAATAAATTAAAAGAAATAAACCTAAACATAAACTAAAAAAATAAACCAAAAAAATAAACCTACATAAATAAATTAAAACCAACTAATAAAATAAAAAATAAAACTAAAATAAAAAATAAATAAACTAAAACCTAAAAATAAAAAACCTAAACTATATAAACCTAAATAAACCTAAACCTAAACGTAAATAAATTAAACTTCAAATAGAAAAAACCTAAACCTAATAATAATAAAATAACCTAAACTAAACCTAAACCTAAAATAAAAACTAAATAAAATAAATTAAATAACACCTAAACCTAAACTTAATCCTAAATAAAAATAAAACCAAAACAAAATAAACTATACTAAATAAACCTAAATGAAAATAAATAAAAAATAAATAAACCAAATAAAACCTAAACCTCAACCTAAATAAAACCTAAACCCTAAACCTAAACTAAACTAAATAAACCTAAACCTAAACTAAATGAACTAAAAACTAAATAAAATAAACTAAACTAAACTAAAAAAAACTAAAAATAAATAAACTAAATAAAATAAATAAAAACCAAAACCCAAAAATAAACCTAAACCTAAAACTAAATAAACCTAAACTAAACCTAAAATAAAACCTAAACTAAACAAAAAAAAATAAAAATAAACTAAAATAAAAATAAACCTAAACATAAACTAAAAAAAATAAATTAAAATAAATAATAAATAAACCTAAATAAACCTATACCTAAAGTAAACTAAAAATAAAAACCTAAAAAATAAATACAATCTAAACTAAAATAAAACCAAAAAAATAAACTGAACAAAAAATAAATAAACCTAAACCTAAACATAAACCTAAACCTAAACCTAAACATAAACTAAATAAAAAAATAAAAAATTAACCTAAACCTAAACTAAACTAAAAAAAAAATAAACTAAACCTAAACACTAAAACTAAACCATAAAAAACCATAAATAAATAAATAACCTAAACCCTAAATAAATAAACCTAAACCTAAATAAAATAAATAAAATAATCATAAACTAAACCTAAACCAAATAAATATAACCTAAATAAAACTAAACAAATCATAAATAAATAACCTAACCTAAACTAAAATAAACTAAATTAACCTAATAAATTAAATAAAACTAAATAAATAAAACTAATCCCTAAACTAATAAACTCCTAAACTAACCTAAACTAACCTAAACACAAATCTAAAATAAAAATCCTAAACTCTAAAAACTAAACCATAAACTAAACCTATAAACCTAAACACTAAAGTCTAAAATAAAACTAAACTAAACACTAAACCATAAACCTAAATAAACCCTAAAATCCCTAATAAAATAATCTTAAAAAATATAAATCCTAAAATCTAAACCCTAAACCTAAACCTAAATAAAAACTAACCCTAAACCCTAAATAAACCTAAACCCTAAACCCTAAACCTAAACCTAAAACCCAAACTAAATAAAACCTAAAAAATAAAATAAATAAAACCTAAACCTAAATAATTAAAAATAAAATAAAAAATAAAAAAAACTAAAATCTAAACATAAACCTAAACCTAAACTAAAACCTAAAAATAAAAATAAAAACTAAATTAAAATAAAATAAATGAAAACTTGAACTAAATTAAAAAATAAAATAAACCTAAAACTAAAAAAAACTTAATAAAATAAAAACTAAAAGTAAAATAAAAATAAAATAAACCTAAAATATAATAAATAAAAACTAAATAAACCTAAACCTAAAAAAAATTAAACATAAAAATAAAACTAAAAAAAAATAAATAAAATAAAACCTAAACCCTAAACTAAATAAAAAAACCTAAACCTAAATAAAAAAAAAAATAAAATAAACATAAACCTAAACTAAATTAAATAAAACCTAAACCTAAACCTAAAATAAATTGAACCTAAATGCTAAACTAAATAAAATAAAATAATTTAAAAATAAACCTAAACCTAAACATAAAAATAAAACCAAAAACCTAAACCAAAACCTAAAAATAAAAAATAAAACCTAAACCTAAAAAATAAAATAAAAATAAAACAAAACAAAAAAATAAACATAAACCTAAACCTAAACCTATAAAATAAACTAAAATAAAAAACCTAATCTAAAATGAATAAACCTAAAATAAATAAAATAAACTAAACAAAAATAAAAATCAAACCTAAATAAAAATAAAAATTAAAATAAATTAAAATAAAAAAATAAACTAAATAAATTAAATCAACCTAAACCCTGGTTACTTAATTTTTTAAAAATTGTAAACCCTAAACCATAAACCCTAAACCCTAAATCTAAACCTAATTTAAACCAAAAATCTAAAACTAACCCTAAACCTAACCCATAAACCTACAAACTTAAACCCTAAACCCTAAACCCTAAAACCATAAAACCCTTAACTTAAACCCAAAAAAAAAACTAAACCCTAAACTATAATCACCCTAAACCTTAAACAACCCTTAAACCCTAAAACCCTAAACCCTAAACCTAAGCTAAACCCCACAAACCTAAAACCTAAAACCCTAAACCCTAAATAACAAACCTAAACCCTAAAACCCTAAACTAAACCCTAATCCCTAAAACCTAAAAAAACTTAAACCAAAACTAAATAAACCTAAAAAAATAAATAAATAAAAACCTAAACCTAAATATAATAAAAATAAAATAAAATAAAACCTAAAATAAATAAAACTTAAACCTAAAAATAAAATAATATTAAAATTATAATTAAAATAAAATAAAATAAATAAAATATAAACTAAATTAAAAATAAAATAAACTAAGAATTAAAACCTAAATAAAATAAAAACTAAACATAAATAAAATAAAACAAACCTAAAATAAAATTAAATAAAAACTAAATAAAAACCAAAACCAAAGAATAAATAAAAAATAAAACCTAAGCCCTAAATTGAAGAAAAAATTTACCTAAAATAATTATAAAATAAACCTTAACCTAAACTAAAATAAAATAAACTAAGATAAATAAAACTTAAACCTCAATGAAATAAAATAAAATAAACTAAAAATAAACCTAAACCTAAACTAAAAAATAAAACCAAAAACTAAACATAAAAAAACATAAAACCTAAACCTAAAAAAAAAAATAAATAAAAACCTAAATGTAAACCTAAAAATAAAAATAAAACCTAAACATAAAAAAAAAAGTAAATTAAAATAAATAAACCCTAAATACTAAACACAAAAATAAATACTTAACCTAAATAAACCTAAACCCTAATAAAAATAAACTAAAACCCTAAACCCTAAAGCCCTAAACCCTAAACTCGAAACCCTAAAAACCTTAAAACCTAAACCTAAACTAAAAAAAACATAAACATAAAATAAATAAGAAAACCTAAACCTAAATAAAATAAAATAAACAAGAAACAAAAACCTAAACTAAAACCTAAACCTATAACCAAAAATAAAATAAAATAATAAATAAAAATAAACTAAAATAAAATAAATAAAAACCTAAACTAAAGTAAAAAAAAATAAAATTAACCTAAGAATAAAAACCTAAATAAAATAAAACCTAAACATAAAATAAAAAAATAAATTAAATAAAAACTAAATAAAAACCTAAAAAAAATATAAAATAAAACCTAAACCCTAAACTAAAAAAAACTAAATCTAAATTAAAAATAAGATAAACTAAATATAATAAACCTAAACCTAAACTAAAATAAATAAACCTAAACCTAAACCTAAAATAAACTAAAGCTAAACCTAAACCAAAACTAAAAAATAAAAAAATAAAAAATAAACCTAGCCTAAACCAAAAAAAAATAAACTAATAAACCTAAAAAATAAACACCTAAAACCTAAACCTAAAAAAATAAATAAAAATAAACCTAAACCTAAAATATAAATAAAACATAAACACAAAAATAAAATAAAATAAACTAAAATAAATCTAAACCTAAAATTAAAACTAAAATAAAAAAACCATAAACTAAAATAAATAAACCTAAAATAAATAAACTAAACTAAATAAAATAAAACTAAAAAAATAAACCTAAATAAAATTAAAATATTATAAACTAAAATAAATAAAAATAAACTAAATAAACCTAAACCTACTGGTTTACTTAATTTTAAAAAAAAAAAAAAATAAACTAAATCCTAAACCTAACTAAAATAAAAAACCTTAACCTAAACCCTAAACTCTAAACCCTAAACCCTAAACCCTAAACTTTAACCCTAAACCTAAACTCTAAAGGCATAAACCTAAAACCTAAACCATAAACTAAACTAATTAAAATCTTAAAGATAAACATGTGAATTACAAAGTTGGTGCTTTGGTCTTACCTATTGATGTTATGGTTCCTCCAAGCAACACTAGTCCGGATCCTTCAACTACTTTCTTCCAGCTTCTTAGCATCCCAACTATGATTAACAAATAAAAATTATCACCCTAGTTAAATAAACATAAATCCTAAGATTCCTCATGCTTGGATTAGCTATTCTCTTATGGCCTCATCTAGTCTTGTATGATGATGGTTCGCCCTGCTTGACCTCATTGAAGATGATCTCATCGAGAAGTTTTGAGCCTTTCAATGATCACTTCTCACTTGCCCTCTTTATCCCACCCTTGCTACAACGCTCCACATGTTCATCAACGCTTACAAGAATGTCCTCGTCATTGCAATTGCCACTAATTACACATACCCACAGGACAAGAAGGTTCAGGAGTATTTGAAAGATCCTAAAAAATTTGATGTGTCTACTATGCTTGATGCTTCTACTACTCATGCCGCTACTACTCCCGTATAAAGAGCCTATTGAGGAATTTGATGATGATATGAGTTTTATCTTATTCCACTAAGCTTTGTTGGCCTTCCGTAAAAGAAAATTATATTATCTCTAGGAGTTAAATCATTTTGTGAAAGACTATTTTTGTGAATTTTTGAGTTGCATTTCATTTTATCTATTTTATTAGTTGTTAGAGGATAATGTCTTGTTTGATTTGGTAATTTATTATGGAATCATTTGAGGTAAAAAAAAACAAAAAACTCTAAACCAAACCCTAAACCCTAAACCCTAAAAGCTAACCATAAACCCTAAACCCTAAAACCCCAAACCCTAAACCTAAACTTAAAGTAACTAAAAAAAATTAAAAATAAAACTATACCCTAAACCTAAGAATGACAAAAGGAACATCACCATAAACCAAGCTCACTCCTGGTGGTGGAGGTGAAGGTGAGGTCGCTATTATGGAGGTGGTCGGATCCGAGGTGTTGGTGGATATGGAGGTGAGAGAGTGGTTTATGGAGCGAGAGCAATGGAGGTTACATCTATGTGATGGTGAAATGAGGTAAGGATATGATGGTGGATCCTACTGCTCGAGAGGCCGAGGTGGTTTTGATGGGAACTATAGAAACTGATGAACGATCGATCCGATCTGCTGCTTATGGAACTATGTCTTTATAATAGACAATCTTATCTAAGGTTTTGATTTTCTATGTGCTCATTTTTATCATCTCTTGTGTCTTAGAAAACATGGTGTGTTACTTGGTTGATCAAATCAAAAAAGAAGAAATGAATCAATTGTTCTCTAAAAAAAAATTCAAAATCTTAAACCCTAAACTAAAACCTAAACCCTAAACCTAAATCATAAATCCTAAACCCTAAACCCTAAAACAAAATAAAACTAAAAAACTTAAACCCTAAAACCTAAACCTAAAACCCTAAACCCCAAACCCAAAACCATAAACTGTAAACCCTAAATCCTAAACCCTAAACCCTAAACCTTAAACCCTAAAAACCCTAAAGCCTAAACACTAAACCCTAAACCCTAAACATAACCCTAAACCCTAAACCCTAAAACCCAACCCTAAACCATAAACTTAAACACTAAACCCTAAACCTAAAACCCTAAAAGCCGAAAAACCTAAACCTAAACTAAATAAAATTTAAAAATAAATAAATAAATAAAACATTAAATAAATAAAAAAATAAAATAAAAAACCTAAATAAAATAAATAAACCTAAAAAATAAAATAAAATAAAATAAACTAAAATAAAATAAATTAAACCTAAACTAAACTAAAAATAAAATAAACTTAACAATAAAAAACTTAAATAAAATAAAAACTAAACATAAAATAAAAAAACCCTAAAATAAAATAAAATAAAATAAAAACTAAATAGAAACCTAAACCTAATAAAAAATAAAACTTAAACCCTAAACTAAAAAATAAATAAACCTAAAATAAAAATAAAATAAACCTAAACCAAAACTAATATAAATAAAACCAAAACCTAACCTAAAATAAATTAACCTTAAATCTAATCCTAAAGTTAAACTAAATAAAATAAAATAAACTAAAAATAAACCTAAACCTAAATTGAAAAATAAAACATACAAATAAACCTAAAATAAACACCTAAAACCTAAACCTATAAAAAAATAAAATAAACACCTAAACCTAAACCTAAAGATAAAAAAAAATAAAGTCTAAACCTATTAAAAAATAAAATAAAAAAATAAACTTAACTAAAATAAACTAAACATAAACCTAAACCTAAAAAAAAAAATAAAATAAAAAACTAAAACTAAAATAAATAAACCTAAACTAATTAAACTACACTAAATAAAAATAAAAGAAACCAAATAAAATAGAAAAATATAAACTAAAAGAAATAAAAAATTAACCTAAACCTATCGGTTTACTTAATTTTAAATAAAACCCTAAACCCTAAATCTTAAACCCTAAACCCTAAACCTAAACCCTAAACCTAAACTAACCCTAAACTAATACTAAACCTATAGTAAGAACCATAAACCCTAAACCTTAAACCCTAAAGAACCCTAAACCCTAATTGTAAAACCTAAACCCTTATAAGCATAAATCCTAAACCCTAACCTTAAACCCTAAACTCTAAACCCTAAACCCCAAACCCTAAACCTAAACCTAAAGTAACTAAATAAATTAAAAATTTTACCTAAACCCTAAAATGAAATAAACCTAAACCTAAACCCTAAGAATGGGCAAAACATTGACAAGAACATCACCATCAACAGCTCACTCGATCCGTGGAGGCAAAAGTAAGGGTTATCAGTGATGGTGGAGAATCTAGAGGTGGTGGATATGGAGGTGGTGGTGGGCGTGGTTATGGAGGCGAGTGAAGGTTACTGGTGGTATGAGGAGAGATTAGGGATATGATGGTGGATCACAGAGGTAGGTGGTTCTGGAGAAATTGAAGAACTACCGATCTGACCATGCTTATGGAACTATGTCTTTATAGTAGACGCTCTAATTATCTATGGTTTTTTATTTGCTTTATGCATGCTCATTTTTTATCATTTCCTCTGTCTTAAAAAACTTGGTGTGTTACTTGGTTGATTAAATCAAAAAGAAGATATGTTAAACTTGAATATGTTCTCTATGTAAAAAAAAAAACCAAAAACCCTAAGCTAAAACCTGAACCCTGAAACTAAAACCTAGACCCTAAATCTCAACAATAAAAAATAGTAAAAGAATAAATAAAATCCTAAACTCTAAATAATAAACCCAAAAGCTAACCCTAATCCATAAACTTGCAACCCTAAACCCTAAATCTTAAACCCTAAAACTCTAATCCCTAAACCCTAAACCCTAAAAACCTAAAAACCTAAACCTAAACTAAATAAAACCTAAAAAATAAAATAAATAAAACCTAAACCTAAATAAAATAAAAAAATAAATAAAATAAACCAAACATGATCCTAAACCTAAAAAATAAAATAAAATAAAAAATAAAATAAATAAAATAAAACAAATTAAAACCTAAACTAAACTAAAAATAAAATAAACCTAAGAATAAAACCTAAATAAATAAAACTAAACATAAAATAAAATAAAATAAAATAAAACTAAAGAAAACCTAAACTTAAAATAAACCTAAAATAAAACTTAAAATAAAAAAATAAAATCTAAACCTAAACTAAGAAAACCTAAAAATAAAATAAATAAAATAAAATAAACAAAATAAAATAAACTAAACCTAAACTAAAATAACTCTAAAATAAATAAAACTTAAACCTAATTAAATAAAATAAAATAAACTAAAATAAACCTAAACCTATACTACAAAATAAAACCTAAAAATAAACATAAAATAAAACCTAAACCTAAACCTAAAAAAATAAAATAAAACCTAAACCTAAACCCAAAATAAAAAAATAAAAACCTAAAAAAATAAAATAAAAATAAAACTCAACTAAAAAATAAACCTAAACCTAAACTTGAACCTAAAAAAATAAACTAAAATAAAACCCCCTAAAATAAATTAACTAAACTAAATAAAAAAAATAAAACTAAATAAAAAATATATAATAAACTAAAATAAATAAAAAATAAACTAAATAAACTTAAACCTACTGGTTTAATTAATTTAAAAAGTATATAAAAAAACCCTACACCCTAAGTCCTAAACCCTAAACCCTAAACCCTAAACAATAATACTAATCCTAAACCTTAAAACCTAAATCTAGAACACTAAACCTACAACCTTAAACCCTAAACCCTAAACCCTAAACCCTAAAAATCCCTAAACCCTAAATCATAAACCTTAAACCCTAAACCCTCAACCTTAAATCGTAAATCATAAACCCTAAACCCTAAACCCTAAACCCTAAACACTAACCCTAAATCTTAAACCGTAAAACATAAACCCTAAACCATAAACCTTAAACCCCAGTTAAGCTAATTTTTACAAAAGGTGATCTTAAAGAAGTCAACAAAGAGGTTGCAAAATACAATGTTGGTGCTCCTGTCTGTGTTGGTTTTGTTGCACCTATTGATTTTGTGGTTCCTCCAGGAAACACTTGTCTGGATCCTTCACAGACTTCTTTCTTCCAGCTTCTCAACATCCCAACTAAGATAAATAAGGGTACTATTGAAATTATCACCCGATTGAGCTCATTAAAATAGGCAATGAGTTGGGATCCTTAGAGGCTACTCTTCTCACAAAGGTGGGGATTAGGCCATTCTCTAATGGCCTTATCATCCAGTCTGTGTATGATGAAGGTTTGGTGTTCAGTCCTAAGGTGCTTGACCTCACTGAAGATGATCTCATTGAGAAGTTTTTGACAGGCCTTTCAATGATCACATCTCTCCACTAGCCCTCTATTATCCCACCCTTGCTGCAGCGCCCCACATGTTCATCAACACTTATAAGAATGTCCTCGCCATCACGATTGCCACCGACACACATACCGCGGTGAAGGTTAAGAAGTATTTGAATGATCCGTAAATTTGATGTGGTCTGATACTTCTACTACTCCTACTACTGCTTCTACTCCAACTACAATAGTCAAAGAGAAGAAGGAAGACCTGAGGAATTGATGATGATATGGGTTTCACCTTATTCGACTAAGCTTTGTCCTATAAAATCAAATTTTATTATCTTTAGGAGTTAAATCATTTTGTGAAGTACTATTTTTGTGAAGTTTTGAATTGCATTTTATTTTATACTATTTTATTAGTTATAAGAGGATAATGTCTTATTAGATTTGGTAATTTCATATTTGTTATGAAATCATTTGAGTTAAAAAAAGGTCTTAAACCCTAACTATAAACCTTAAACCCTAAACCCTAACTGAGAACCCTAAACCCTAAACCCTAAACACTAAATATAAACCTAGAGTAACTAAATAAATTAAAAAAATAAACCTAATAAACCTAAACCTAAACCTAAACCCTAAGAATGGGCAGAACCTTGACTACTAGAACATCACTGTCAACCAAGCTTAGTCTAGATCTGGTGGTGGAGGTGGAATCACATCATGGGGTGGGGTTTGGAGGTGGTGGATATGGAGGTGGTGGTCGAGCAATTGTGGTTATGGAGGTGAGGAGTGATGAGGTTACACGGTGATGGTGGTAGAGGGAGAGATCCGAGATATAATGGTGGATCTCGCTACTCGAGAGGCTGGGTGGTTTTGATGGGAACTGGAGAAATTGAAGAATTGTTGATCCGATCTATTGCTTCTAGAACTGTGTCTTTATGGTAGAGACGAATTTATTTATCTAGGGCTTTTGATTTGCTCTATGTGTGCCCACTTTTTATCAATGTCATCGCTTGTGTCTTAGAAAACTTGGTGTGTTACTTGGTTGATGAAATCCAAAAGAAAAAATGTTGAATATAAATTTGTTATATGTTAAACAAACTAAAAACTAAAAACCCAAAACCTTAAACTAAAACCTAAACCTTAAGGCTAAAACCTAAACCCTAAACCCTAAATCCTAAACACTAAACCCATAAAAAATTAAAAATGAATAAAAATAATAAAAAAAATAAAAAAAATCTTAACCTTAAACCATAAACCCTAAAACTATCCCGAAACCATAAACCCTAAACCCTAAACCTACAACCATAAACCCTAAACTGTAAACCCTAAAACCTAAACCCCAAACCAAAAATCCTAAACCCTAAACCCTAAATCCTAAACCCTAAACCCTAAACACTAAAACCCTAAACCCTAAACCCTAACCCTAAACCCTAAACCTTAAAAAAAAAACCCAAAACCCTAAACCTATACCTAAAGTAACAAAATATATTATAAAATAAACCTAAACCCTAAAACCTAATAAACCAAAACCCTAAGAATGGGCAACTTGAGGAAAATCACCGACAACTGATCGCTTAGATCTAGCGATGGAGGCGAAGTTGGAGGCAACGATTATCGTAGGGGTGGTGGGGGATGTGGAGGTCCTGGTGGATATGGAAGTCGTGGTCAGAGTAATGGTCGTTGTGCAGGTAAGAGGAGCGACGAAAGTTACTGCCATGGTGGTGGCGGAGGGAGAGATCGGGGATATGATGGTGGATCCCGCTACTCGGGAGACCAAGGTGGTTCTAATGAGAACTGGAGAAACTAAAGAACAGTCGATCCGATCTACTTCTTATGGAACTGTCTTTACAGTAGAGATGGTTCTAATTATCTGTGGTTTTGATTTCTATGTGCTCATTTTTATCTATGTCACACTTTTATTTTAAAAACTTGGTGTGTTACTTGGTTGATGAAATCGACAAGAAAAAAATGTTGAATTTGAATTTGTTCTCTATTAAAAAAAACTAAAACCTAAACCCTAAACTAAAACCTAAACCTTAAACCTAAAACCTAAACCCTAATAAAAAAATAATAAATAAAAAAAAAAATCCTAACCCTAAAGCTCAACTAACCCTAAACTAACCTAAACCCTAAACACTAAACCCTAAACCTAAATAAAATCCTAAGCTCTAAACCATAAAACCCTAAACCTATAACCCAAAACCAAACACCCTAAACCTTAAACCCTAAAAACCCTAAACCTTAAAAACCCTAAACCCATAATCCTAAACACTACACCCTAAGCCATAAACCCTAAACACTAATCCCTAAGCCCTAAACACTAACCCTAACCCTTAAACCCTAAAACCCTAACTTAAAACCCTAAACCCTAAACCCTAAACTCTAACTAAAAAAAAACCTAAACCTAAACTAAATAAAACCTAAAATAAAATAAAAAAACAAAACATAAATAAAATAAAACCTAAAACAAAATAAACTTAAACTTAAAAATAAAATAAAATAAAAATAATAATAAACTAAAATAAAATAAATAAAAACATAAACTAAACAAAAAAATAAAGTAAACTTAAGAATAAAAAACCTAAATAAAATAAAAACTAAATGTAAAACAAAAATAAAATAAACCTAAAATAAAAAAATAAAAACAAAATGAAAAACTATACCTATAAAAATAAATCTAAAAATAAATAAAAAATAAAACCTAAACCCTAAACTTAACAAAAAATCTAACCTAAAATAAAAATAAAATTAACAAAATAAAATAAACCTAAACTAAAATAAACTAAACTAAAATAAATAAAACCTAAACATAAACCTAAAATAAACTAAACCTAAACCTAAACCTAAACCTAAACTAAATAAAATAAAAAAAATTAAAAATAAACCTAAACCTAAATTGAAAAATATAACCTAAAAATAAACCAAAAATGAAAACCTAAAACCTAAACATAAAAAAATAAAATAAAACCCAAACCTAAACCTTAAGAAAAAACCTAAACTTAAAAAAATAATAATAATAAAAAAACTCAACTAAAAAAAACCTAAAACCCTAAATCCTAAACCCTAAACCCTAAAGGTAACCCAAAAGCCTAAACCCTAAACCTACAACACTAAACCTGCAAATGTAAACCCTAAACCCTTAAAATAACTAAACGCTAAACCCAAAGCGCTAAACCCAAAACCCTAACCTTAGACCCTAAACCCAAAAAGCATAAACCCTAAACCCCAAACCTTAAACCTAAACCAAAAGTAACTAAATAAATTAAAAAATAAACCTAAACCCTAAAACCCAAAAGACCTAAACCTAAACTCTAAGAATGTGTAGAACCTTAACGACAGGAACATCACCGTCAACCAAGCTCAGTCTAGATTTGGCAATGGAGGTGAAAGCAGAGGCAACAACTTTCCTAGTGGTCGTGGGGGATCTAGAGGTGTTGGTGGATATGAAGGTGGTGTGGTGGAGAAGGTGGAAGGAATGAAGGTTACATGTTGTCATGGCAGAGGGAGAGATCGAGGATATAATGGTGGATCTCTCTACTCGAGAGGACAGGGTGGTTCTGATGGGAACTGGAGAAACTAAAGAACGACCGATCCGATCTGTTGCTTTTGGAACTGTGCCTTTATAATAGAAATGGTTCTAACTATCTTGGGTTTTAGATTTGCTCTATGTGTGCTAATTTTTTTTCTATGTCGTCACTTCTGTCTTAGATAACTTGGTGTATTACTTGGTTGATGAAATCGAGAAAAGAAATGTTCAATCTAAATTTATTCTATATTAAAACCAAAACCCTAAACTAAAAAAACCTAAACCAAGCCTAAACCTAAACACTAAACCCTTAAAATAAATAATAAATAAATAAAACCCTAAACCCTAAAACAAACTGAAAACTTATAACTCTAAATCTTAAACCCTGAACAATAAAACCCTAAACTCTAAACCTTAAACCCTAAACCTTAAACCATAAAATCCTAAACCCTAAACCATAAACCCTAAAAGAATAAACCCTAAAACCCTAAACCTTAAACCCTAAACCCTAAACCCTAAACCCTAAACCCTAAACCCTAAACCCTAAAACCCTAAACCATAATCCCTAAACCCTAAACATAAACCTAAAGTAACTAAATTAATTAAAACCTAAACATAAATCCTAAAACCTAATAAACCTAAACCTAAACCCTAAGAATGTTGAACCTTGATGGCAAGAACATCATCCAACCGTGCCTCTAGACTCAATGGAGGTGAAGGCGAAGGTGGTGGTTATCATAATGGTGGTGGGAGATCTGAAGGTCTTAGTGGATATGGAGGTGGTGGTCGAAGAAGTGCTAACCAAAAACCTTAAACATAAGCCATAAACCCTAAACCCTAATCTAACCATAAACCCTAAACACTAAACCCTAAACCCTAAAACATACAACCCTAAGCCCTAAACCCCAAACCCTAAAACTAAAACCTAAACCTAAACCTAAACCTAAACCTAAAAAATAAACTAAAATAAAAAACCTAAATTAAGATAAATAAACCTAAAGTAAATAAAAAAACTAAATTAAAATAAAAAATAAACATAAATAAAATATATTAAAATAAATTAAAAATAACTAAATAAATTTAGACCAATTGATTTACTTAATTTTTTTTAAAAAAATCTTAAACCTTAAATCCTAAACCCTAAACCCTAAACCCTAAGCCTTAAAACTACAACTCAAAACCCTAAACACAAAATCCTATACCCTAAATAACCCAAAACCCTAAACCCTAGACCCAAACTCTAAACCCTAAACCTTAAAAGCATAAGCCCTAAAACCCTAAACACTATACCTCAAACCATAAACCCTAAACCCTAAAAGCATAAACCTTAAATCCCTAAACCCTAAACACTAAACCCCAAACCCAAACACAAAACCTTAAAGCCTAAACCCCAAACCCTAAACCTAAATAAATTAAAAAATAAACCTAAACCCTAAAATCTAATAAACATAACCCTAAACCTAAACCTTAAGAATGTGCAACCTTGATGATAGAACATCATTGTCAACATTAGATCTGTGGTTATCATAGTGCTAGTGGGAGATCTGATGGTGTTGGTGGACATGGAAGTGGTGGTCGGAGTAGTGGTGGTTATGGAGGCGAGAAGAGTGACGGAGGTTACAACCGTGGTAGTGACAGAGAGAGAGATCATTGGTGGATCCCGCTACTGTGAGGTGTGTTCTGGGAAGGAGAAATTGAAGAATGATGATCGATCTATTACTTATGGAACTATGTCTTTATGGTAGACAGTTCAGTTATCTTGGTTTTAATTCTCTATGCTTTCTCATTTTGATCTATGTCATCACTAGTGTCTTAGAAAACTTGGTGTGTTACTTGGTTCATGAAATCAAAAATAAGAAATGTTGAATCTAAATTTATTCTTTGTTAAAAGAAAAACCAAAAACTTTAAACCCTAAACTAAAACCTAAACTATAAACCTAAAACTTAAACCCTAAACCCTAAACCCTAAACCATAAAAAACCTAAACCCTAAACCCTAAACCCTAAACCCTAAAACACTAAACCCTAAACACTAAATGCTAAAACCCAAACCCTAATCCCTTATCCCTAAACCCTAAACCTTAAACCCCAAACCCAAAACCCTAAAACCTAAACTAAAAAAACCTAAACTAAACTAAATAAACAAAAAATAAATAAACTAAACTAAATAAAAATAAAAAATAAACATAGATAAAAATCTATAATAAACTAAATAAATTAAATAAACCTAAACCTACTAGTTTCTTTAATTCAAAAAAACCATTAAACCCTAAACCCTAAACACTAAATCCTAAACCCTAAAACCTAAACCTAAACCTTAAAACTAACCCTAAACCCTAAACCCTAAACCTAAACATTAACCCTAAACCTACAACCTAAACCCTTAAACCTAAAACCTTTAACTAAACATTAACCTAAACTCTAAACCTAATCTATAAACCCTAAATTTAAACCCTAACTTAACCCTAAACCAAACCCTAAACCCTAATTCTAAAACCCTACCTTAAAACCATAAACTAACCCTAACCCCTAAACCCTAGAAACCCTATAACCTAAACCATAAACCCTAAACCCTAAACCCCAAACACTAAACCCTAAACCCTAAAACATATAACCCTAAGCCCTAAACCCCAAACCCTAAAACTAAAACCTAAACCTAAACCTAAACCAAAACTTAAACCTAAACCTAAAAAATAAACTAAAATAAAAAACTTAAATTAAAATAAATAAACCTAAAGTAAACAAACTAAATAAAATAAAAAATAAAATAAATAAAAATAAAATTTATTAAAATAAATTAAAATAACTAAATGAAAACTGATTTAATAATTTTTTTTTTTAGAAAAACCCTTAAACCTTAAATCCTAAACCCTAAACCCTAAACACTAAGCCTTAAACCTACAACTAAAAACCCTAAACACTAAATCCTATACCCTAAATAACCCTAAACCCTAAACCCTAAACCCAAACTCTAAACCCTAAACTTTAAAAGCATAAGCCCAAAAACCCTGAACCCTAAACCCTAAACCCTATACCATAAACCCTATACCCTAAAAGCATAAACCTTAAATCCCTAAACCCTAAAGACTAAACCCCAAACCCAAACACTAAACCCAAACCATAAACCCCAACCCTAAGCTAAATAAATTAAAAATAAACCTAAACCCTAAAACCAATAAACCTAACCCTAAACCTAAACCTTAAGAATGAGTAACCTTGATGATAGGAACATCATTATCAACTAGGTTCTAGATCTGGCGGTATTATCAGCTAGTGGGGATCTAATGTTGGTGGACATGGAAGGTGGTGGTTATGGAGGCAAGAGTGACTGGAGGTTACTGGTAGTAGGAGAGAGGAGATATGATGGCGGATCCTGCTACTTGAGAGGTCAGGGCATTTTGATGGGAACTAGAGAAATTAAAGAACAGACGATCAAATCTACTACTTATGGAACTGTGTCTTTACAACAGAGATAGTTCTATTTATCTAGGGTTTTTAATTTGCTCTATGTTCTCATTTTTGATCTATGTCATCACTAGTTTCTTAGAAAACTTAGTGTGTTAATTGGTTGATGAAATCAAAAAGAAGAAATGTTGAATCTGAATTTATTCTCTGTTAAAAAAAACCAAAAACCTTAAACCCTAAACTAAAACCTAAATTATAAACCTAAAACTTAAACCCTAAACCCTAAACCCTAAACCCTAAACCCTAAATCACTAACCTTAAACCCTAAATGCTAAAACCCAAACCCTAATCCCTTAACCCTAAACCCTAAACCTTAAACCCCAAACCCTAAACCCTAAACCATAAACTCTAAACCCTTAAAAGCTAAAAACCTAAACTTAAACCTAAACCTAAAATGGAAAAAATAATAACTAAACTAAAATAAAATAAATAAAAACCTAAACAAAACTAAAAATAAAAAACATAAATAAAATAAGAACTAAACTTAAAATAAAAATATATATTTAACCTAAACTTAAATAAAATAAAAATAAATAAAAAGTAAATAAAAATGCAAATAAAAATAAAACTAAATAAAAACTAAATAAAAATTTAAATCAAAATAAATCAAAATAAAAATTAAAGTTAAAATAAATTAAAATAAATAAAAAATAAATTAACTAAACTTAAACGTACTAGTTTACTTAATTTAAAAAAAAAAGAAAAAATGAAAAAAGCCCTAACCCTAAACCCTAAAACTAACCCAAAACCTACAACACTAAACCTTAAGCCCTAAACCCTAAACCCTAAACCTTAAACCCTAAAATGTTAAACCTTAAACCCTAAACCCTAAAACCTACAACCCTAAACCATAAACCCAAAATATTTTTAAAACTAAACCTAAACTAAATAAAACAAAAAAATAAAATAAAAATAAAAATCTACAACTAAATAAAATAAAATAATTAAAATAAAAACCTAAACTAAAACCTAGACCTAAACCTACAACTAAAAAATAAATAATATAAAATAAATAAAACTAAACTAAAATAAAATAAATAAAAATTAAACTGCTAAAAAATAAAATAAACCTAAAATTAAAAAACCTAAATAAAATAAAATAAAACCTAAAATAAAAAAAATAAAATAAAATAAAAACTAAATAAAAACCTAACCTTAAAATAAATAAAATAAAATAAACCTAAACCTAAACTAAAATAAACTAAAGTAAAATAAATAAAACCTAAACCTAAAATAAACAAAACCTACCTAAACAAAATAAAATAAAATAAACTAAAATTAAACCTAAGCTAAAAAAATAAAACCAAAAAGTAAACCTCAAATAAAACCTAAAACCTAAACTTAAAATGAAATAAAATCTAAATTTAAACCTAAAATAAAAATAAAACCTAAACCTAAAAAAAATAAAATGAAAATAAAACTAAACTATAAAATAAACCTAAACATAAACTTAAGCCTATAAAATAAACTAAAATAAGAAAACTAATCTAAAATAAATAAACTAAACTAAATAAAATAAAAAATAATCCTAAATAAAAATAAAAATAAAAATAAACTAAATTAAATAACAAATAAACTAAATAAACCTAAACCTAATAGTTTTTAAATTTTTTAAAATAAAACCTTAAACCCTAAACCCTAAATCCTAAACCCTAAACCCTAAAACTAACCCTAAACCCTAAACCCTAAACCTTAAATCCTAAACCCTAAACCCTAATCCATGAACCCTAAACTAACCCTAAACCTTAAACCTTAAACCCTAAACCCTAAAAGAAACCTTAAATTCTGAACCCTTAACCCTTAACATAACCATAAACCCTAAAACCTACACCCTAAACCCTAAACCCTAACACTTTAAACCCTAAACCCTAAACTCTAAACCCTAAACCCTAAACCCTAAAACCTACAACCCTAAACCCCAAACCCTAAACACTAAAACTAAAACCCTAAAAACCTAGAAACCTAAACCTAAACTAAATAAAACATTAAAATAAAATAAATAAAAAACATAAACCTATATAAAATAAAATAAAATAAAATAAAATGAAAACCTAAACTAAAACCTAAACCTAAATGTAAACCTAAAACTAAAAATAAATTATAATAAATAATAAAAACTAAACTAAAATAAATGAAATAAAAATCTAAACTAAACTAAAAAAACTAAACCCAAAAAAACTATAATAAAATAAAAAATAAACGTAAATAAAAAAATAAAAAATAAAATAAATAAAAAATTAACTAAGTAAACCTAAACCTACCAGATTGCTTAGTGTTTTTGATAAAAAACCCTAAACCCTAAGCCCTAAACCTTAAACCCTAAATCCTAAACCCTAAACCATAAACCTAAGCTAAAGTAACTAAATAAATTAAAAAAATAATCCTAAAGCCTAAAACCTAATAAAGCTTAACCTAAACCAAAACCCTAAGAATTGGCATAACCTTAGTGGTAGGACCATCACCGTCAACCAGGCTCAGTCCATATTCGGCGGTAGAGGCAAAGGTGGAGGCGGCAATTATAGCAGTGGTGGTGCGAGATCTGAATGTGCTAGTGGTTATGGTGGCAGGAGGAGCGACAGAGGTTACAACCGTGGTGGTGGCAGAGGGAGAGATCCGGGATATGATGGTGGATCCCACTACTTGAGACGTCAGGGTGGTTCTAATGGGAAATAGAGAAATTGAAGAATGGCCGATCCGTTTTACTGCTTTTGGAACTGTGTGTTTATAGAAGAGACGGTTCTAATTATCTAGGTTTTTTGATTTCCTCCATGCGTGCTCACTTTTGATGATTATCTATGTCGTCACTTGTGTCATATAAAACTTGGTGTGTTACTTGGTTGATGAAATCACAAAGAAGAAATGTTGAAACTGAATTTGTTCTTTATTAAAAAAATAATAATAATATAAAACCCTAAACCCTAAACCTAAAACCTAAACCCTATACCCTAAGCCCTAAAAATCCTAAACCCTAAACCCTAAACCCTAAAACCCTAAAACCCTAAACCCTCAACCCTAACACCTAAAACCTAAACCTTAAACCATAAACCTACAACCCTAAATTTTAAATCATAAACCCCAAACCCTAACCCTAACCCTAACCCTAAACCCTAAACCTTAAACCCTAAACCCTAAACCCTAAAACCATAAACCCTAAACTAACCCTAAACCCTAAACCTTGAAACCTAAACTCTAAACCTCAAATCCTAAACCCTAAATTAACCCTAAAATCTAAGTTAACCCTAAACCCTAAAACCTAAACCCTAAACCTTAAACCCTAAAAACCCTGAAGCCTAAAGCTCAAACACTAAACCTTAAACCCTAAACTAACCCTAAACACTAAACCCTAAAGCCTAAACCCTAAAACCCTAAACCCTAAACCTAAAACCAAAACCTAATCTTAAACTAAATAAAACATAAAAATAAAATAAATAAAAAATCCTAAACCTAAACCTTAAAAAAATATAATAAAATAAATAAAATAAATTAAAAGAAAATAAATAAAAACTAAACTAAACTAAAAAAAAAAAAATCTAAGAACAAAAAACCTAAATAAAACAAAAATTAAATGTAAAATAAAAAATAAGCTTAAAATAAACCAATAATAAAAAAATAAAATAAAACTAAATAAAACATAAACATAAAATATAAACTTAAAATAAATAAAAATAAAACCTAAACCCTAAACTAAAAAAAAACTAAATAAAACCTAAAATAAACTAAACTTAAACCTAACCTAAAATAAATAAAATAAAATAAATAAAACCTATACCTAAACATAAATTAAAATAAACCTAAACCCTAAACTAAAAAAAATAAAATAAAATAAAAATAAACCTAAACTTAAAGTAAAAAAATAAAACCTAAAAATAAAATATAAAATAAAGACCTAAAACCTAAACTAAATAAAACCTAAAAATAAAATAAATAAGAAAACCTAAACCTAAACAAAATAAAAAAATTAAAAAATTAAAAACATAAAATACAACATAAACCTAAACCTAATCGAAAAAAGAAAAAAAAAACTAAACTAAAATAAAATAAATAAAAACCTAAAGTAAACTAAAAAAATTAAAAACCTAAATAATATGAAAACTAAACCTAAAATAAAAATGTAATAAACCTAAAATAAAATAAAATAAAAACAAAATAAAAACCTAAACCTCAAAAAAATCTAAAAAATAAATTAAAAATAAATAAATAAACCCTAACACTAAACCCTAAACCCAAGCCCTAAACCCCAAAACCAACAACCCTAAACCCCAAACCTTAAACCCCAAAAAAGCTAAAAACCTAAACCTAAACTAAATAAAACCTAATAATAAAATAAATAAATAAACCTAAACCAAAATAAAATAAAAACATAAACTAAAATGTAAACCTAAACATAAAATGGAAATAAAATAAATTAATTAAATAAAAACCCAAACTAAACTAAAAAAATTAAAAACTCAATAAAATAAAAACTTAACCTAAAATAAAAATAAAATAAACATATAAAAAATAAAATAAAAACTAAATAAAACCTAAACCTAAAAAAACCCAAAAATAAAACCTAAAAATAAATAAAATATAAAATCTAAACCCTAAACTAAAAAAATGTAATCCTAAAATAAAAATAAAATAAACCTAAACCTAAACTAAAATTAATAAAACCTAAACCTAAAACTAAAATAAACTAAACCTAAACCAAACGCTAAACAAAATAAAATAAAATAAATTAAAAATAAATCTAAACCAAAACTATAAAATAAAATCTAAAAATAAACTTAAAATAAATACCTAATACATAAACCTCAAAAAATAAAATTAAAACCTAAACCTAAACCTAAAAATAAAAAATAAAACCTAAACCTAAAAAAATAAAAATAAAACTAAACTAAAAAATAAACCTAAACATAAACCTAAACCTACAAAATAAACAAAAATAAAAAACCTAAACTAAAATAAAGAAACATAAAATAAATAAACTAAATTAAATAAAAATAAAAAATATACCTAAATAAAAATAAAAAATAAATTAAACTAAAAGAAATAAAAAATAAACTAAATAAACCTAAACCTACCAGTTTACTTAATTTTTTTAAAAAAAAAATCATAAACCCTAAATCATAAACACTAAACCCTAAACCCTAAACCCCAAACCTACAACCATATACCTTAACCCAAAACCTAAAAAACCCTAAACCCTAAAAAACCCTAAACAAACCCTAAACCCTAAACCCTAACTTTAAACCCTAAACCCTAAACCCCAAACCCAAAACCTAAACCTAAACCTAAAGTAACTAAGTAAATTAAAAAGTAAATCTAAACCCTAAAACCTAATATACCTAAACCTAAACTAAACCCTAAAACCTAATAAACCTAAACCTAAACCCTAAAAATGGGAAGAACCTTAACGACAGGAACATCACCGTCAACCAAGTTTAGTCTGGATCTGGTGATGGAGGTGAAGGCTAATGTCATCGTTATCTCAGTGGTGGTGGGGATCTATGCTAATGGATATGGAGGTGGCGGTGAGTGGTGGTTATGAGGCGTGAGAACTAAGGTTACAATGGCCGATAAAGGAGAGATTGGGGATATGATGGTGTATCCCGCTACTCGAGAGGCCAGGGTGGTTCTTATGGGAACTGGAGAAACTGAAGAATGACTTATTCGATCTATTGATTATGGAACTATGTCTTTACAATAGAGATGATTTTAGCTATCTAGGGTTTTTGATTTTCTCTATGAGTGCTCATTTTTTATTTATGTCTTCATTTATGTCTTACAAAACTTGGTCTGTTACTTGGTTGATGAAATCGAAAAGAAGAAATGATGAATATGAATTTGTTCTTTCCTAAAAAAATAAAAACTCAAAACCCTTAGCTAAAACCTGAATCATAAACCTAAAATATAAATGCTAAACCCTAAACCCTATAATATAAACCCTAAATCCTAAACCCTAAACCCTAAACCTTAAACCATAAAAACCTAAAAACCTAAACCTAAACTAAATAAAACCTATAAATAAAATAAATATAAAAACCTAAACCTAAATAAAATTAAAAAATAAAATAAAATAAAAGCCTAAACTAAAACCTAAAACCTAAACCTTAAAATAAAATAAAATAAACTAATGATAATAAATTAAAATAAAATAGATAAAAATCTAAACTAAATTAAAAAATAAAATAAACCTAAGAATAAAAAACTAAATAAAACAAAAACTAAATGTAAAATAAGACTAAAATAAAATAAAAACCTAAGCCTAAAAAATAAACCATAAAATAAAACCTAAACCCTAAACTAAAAAATCCTAAACCAAAAAATAAAAAAATATATATAATAAACCTAAACTTAAACAAAAATACACGAAACTAAAAAAAATAAAACCTAAACCTAAACTAAATAAAATAAACTAAAAATAAACCTAAACCTAAACTAAAAAATAAAACTTAAAAATAAACCTAAAATAAAAACCTAAAACTTAAACCTAAAAAAATAAAATAAAAACCTAAACCTAAAGCTAAAAATAAAAAGTAAAACTTAAACTTAAAAAAATAAAACTCTATAAAAAATAAACATAAACCTAAAAAATAAACTAAAATAAAAACCTAAACTAAAATAAATAACCCCAAAATAAATAAACTAAACTAAATAAAAATAAAATATAAAATAAATAAAATAATAAATAAAATAAACTAAATAAACCTAAACCTCTGGTTTTTTTTTATTTTATTTTTTTTTTCAAAAAAACCATAATCTCTAAATCCTAAACCCTAAACCCTAAGACTTAAACCCTAAAGCCTAGAACCTAAAACCCTAAACCCTAAAAAATCCTAAACCCTAAACCCAAACCCTAAACCCTAAACCCTAAATTCATAATCCCTAGAACCATAAACTTTAAACCCAAACCTTAAACCATAAACCCTAAACCCTAAACCCTAAACCCTAAACCCTATACCTAAACCCTAAACCCTAAATCATAAACCCTCAAATTAAACATAAAGTAACTAAATAAATTAAAGAATAAACCTAAGCCCTAAAACCTAATAAACCTAAACCTGAACCCTAAGAATGGCATCTCCTTTTGATTGAGGTCTAGATTATTTCTGCTTGGTACTACTGAGCTTTGGTTTCCCTCTTGTTTTGGTGGCTCTATTCTGGTCTCCTCGTTGGTTTTAGGATGGTGATTGTGCTTGAGCTTGTTTGCCTTTTTTTTCCCTTCTTTTCCTTGTGGGGTTTATTAGGTGGTTTCTTGATGGCTATCATATTTTCCAGCATTTTTCTTTCAATTTTGGCTATATAGTGTCGTGATTATTGGTTGAGCCAAGCATTAGCTTTGTTCCTTCTTGGGCTGAGTTACTCTCTCTAGAGATATTATTTGCTATATAGTTTTCATTCCCCTTTTATGGTGATCTTTTGAAGTTTTTTGTGGTGATTTCCACATGGCTAAATATCCCATTGGCTTGTCATTTCTTTCTATTGTGGGATGAACTTTTTTTTTGTTTTGGTTGTTCTTGGCTCTATTGCTATATCTGTTGATTCCTGCTGCTATGTTTGGGTGGCCTTGATGGATGGTACATGTGTTATGTTGGTGGACGATGAATTTTTGTTTTACCTTTGGTCTTTATTTGTTTTGATGTTTTGATGGTGGTTATTTCTTGACTACCTTGTTTGGTTGGTTGCTTTACTATGAATTGGCTAGATGTCTTACTGGTTTGTTGCCTATTTAATCTTGATGATATATACTAGAACTTGGCTAGCTCTTGCCTGTTGGCTATTTGGTTTAATCAAGGTATGTTGGCTATGATGTTTCCCCTATTATCCTTTTGGTTGGTAGCACAATATGTGATTGTAACTCTTCCAAGTTTGGATGCTCATATCCCTAACTCATTGAGATGAATGTGACTGACGAGCCTTATCTAAGATTTTATCATTTTATTTCTTTTGTGTACTTAGCTTGTCCTTATTTCTAGATGGTTATCTCTATCTTAAGTTCTTTGCCATTTGTGGCGTGTCAGAGGTGGTTTGTGCATCTCTAAGATTTGAGAAATCAATTTTTTCACCTTCTTGAATGTGATGTTTCTTTCTTAGTTTTTATATTTTCTTTGCTTTAGTTTTCTTGTAATAGGTAGGGGATTTATCTCTTTAGGCTAACTATACCTCTATTAACAACATTTTGAAGATTTATCCTCTTTAAGGACCTTGTATCCCTTACTTTTTGGCAAAAAATTCTACCAAAAAAGTGGTGGTGGGGGATCTCAAGGTGTTGCAGGATATGGAGGTGTTGGTTGGAGTAGTCATGGTTATGGAGGCAGGAGGAGCGATGGAGGTTATAGCCATGGTGATTACGGAGGGAGAGATTGGGGAAATGATGGTGGATCCCCTTACTCGAGAGTCTAGGGTGGTTTTGATCGGAACAGGAGAAACTGAAAAATGGTCGATCTGATATGTTGCTTGTGGAACTCTTTCTTTATAGTAGAAACAATTCTAGTTATCTAGGGTGTTTATTTGTTCTATGCATACTCATTTTTTATCTATGTTCTCGCTTGTGTCTTAGAAAGCTTCTTGTGTTACATGGTTGATGAATTCGAAAAGAAGAAATGTTGAATATGAATTTGTTCTCTGTTAAAAAAAACCAAAAATTCTAAACACTTAATTAAAACTTGAACCATAAACCTTAAACCTAAACCTTAAACCGTAAACCTTAAGCTCTAAACCCTAAAATCCCTAAACTAAATTGTAACCCTAAACCCTAAACCCTAAAATTGTAAACCTTAAATCCTAAACCTTAAAGCCTAAACTCTAAACCTTAAACCCTATACCCTAATCCCTAAACCCCAAACCTTAAACCCTAATCCCTAAACCCTAAACTAACTCTAAACCCTAAACCCTAAAAAGCAGGAAACCTAAACTAAATAAAACATAAAAATATAATAATAAAAAAACTTAAACCAAAATAAAATAAATAAATAAAAAATAGATAAAAAGATAAACTAAAACCTACACATAAACCTAAACCTAAATTGAACATAAAATAAAACAAATAAAAACCTAAAACTAAACTAAAAAAAAACCTAAATAAAATAAAAATTAAACCTAAAAAATAAAAATAAAATAAATAAAATAAAAAAATAAAACTAAATAAAACCTAAACCTAAAAAAATAAACCTAAAATAAATAAAAATAAAACCAATCCCAAACTAAAAAACCTAAACTAAATAAAAAAATAAACATAAACTAAAAAATAAAAAATAAATAAAACTTAAACCTAAAATAAATAAACAAAAATAATAAAATAAACCTAAACCTAAACTAAAAATTAAAACTTAAAAATAAATCTAAAATAAAAACCAAGAACCTAAACCTAAAAAAAACTTAAACCTAAACCTAAAAATAAAAATAAAATGTAAACCTAAAAAAAAGTAAAAATAAAACTAAACTAAAAATTAAACCTAAACCTAAACCTAAACTTAAACCTAAAAATAAAACTAAAATAAAAAATTTAAACTAAAATAAATAAAGTAAACTAAATAAAAATAAAAATAAACCTAAATAAAAATAAAAATAAAATAAACTAAAATAAATAAATTAAATAAATTAAATAAACCTAAACCTACCATTTTACTTAACTTTAAAAAATAAAATAATTAAATAAACAAAAAAAACCTAAAAAAACCCTAAACCTAAACCCTAAACCTAAATTAAATAAAATCCTAAACCCTAAACTAAAAAAAACCTAAAACCCTAAACCTAAACTAATAAAATAAAAAACCTAAACCTAAATAAATTAAACCTAAAATAAATAAATAAAATAACCTAAATAAACCTAAACCTAAACCTAAAAATAAATAAAAAATAAACCTAAATAAAATAAACCTAAACTAAAAAATAATAAAATAAACCTAATAAATAAACCTAAACCAAAATAATAAAATAAAATAAATAATAAAAACTAAATAAACTAAACCTAAACCTAAAAATAAAATAAATTAAAAATAAAATAAATAAACTAAAATAAAACCTAAACTAAAAAAAAATAAATAAACCTAAACTAAAATAAATAAATAAAAATTAAACCTAAATAAAAAAAATAAATATAAATAAAATAAAATAAAAAACTAAATAAACCTAAACCTAAAAAAAATAAACTAAAATAAAACTTAAAAAAATAAAATAAACCTAAACTTAAATAAAAAAAAAAAACCTAAACCTAAAAAAAAAAAAAAAAAAAAAAAAATAAACCTAAACCTAAACTAAAATAAATAAAAAAAAAAAAATAAACCTAATAAATAAAATAAATAAAAATAAAATAAAAATAAAAATAAAAAATAAAAAATAAAAAAAAAACCTAAAAAAAAAAAATAAAATAAAATAACTAAAACTAAAAAATAAAAATAAACCTAAAATAAAAAATAAAAAAATAAAAAAAAAATAAACTAACTAAAAAATAATAAATAAAAAAATAAAAATAAAAAAAACCTAAATAAAAAATATACTAAAAAAAAAATAAAATTAAATAAACTATAATAAATAATTAAATAAAAATATATTTTTTAAAAATAAAATTATAATAAAAAATAAAAAGAAAAATTAACCCTAAACCCCAAAAAATAACTAAACCCTATACCCTAAACCCTAAACCCTAAACCCTAAACCCTAAAACCCTAAACCCTAAACCCAAAACTCTATGAAAAAATCCTTAAACTCTAAACCTTATACCCTAAATCCTAAACCCTAAACCCTAAACTAAAACTAAAACACTAAATCTAAAGCCTAAACCATAAAACATAAAAACCTTAAACCCTAAAAACTAAACCCTAAATCCTAAACCCAAAGCCCTAAAACCCTAAACCCTAAAACCTAAACCTAAATAAATAAAATAATATAAAATAATATAAAATAAAAGAAAAACCCAAAACTAAAACCTAAACCAAACCTAAACCTAAAACAAAACCTAAACCTAAACCTAAAAATAAATAAAAATATAAAATAAAAACTAAACTAAAATAAAATAAATAAAAACCTAAATTAAATAGAAAATAAAATAAACCTAAAAAATAAAAAAAACCTAAATAAAATTAAAATAAACCTAAAATAAAATAAAATAAGCCAAACATAAAATGAAATCAAAACTAAATAAAAACCTAAACCTAAAAAATAAACCTAACAATAAAACACAAAAAATAAATAAAAAATAACACCTAAACCCTAAACTAAAAAAAACTTAATCCTAAAATAAATAAATAAAATAAACAAAATAAAATAAACCTAAGCCTAAAATAAAATAAATAAAACCAAAACCTAAATTAAATAAAATAAAATATACTAACAATAAACCTAAGATTAACTAAAAAAAAACCTAAAATAAAAACCTTAAAGCTGTACCTAAAAAAATAAAATATTAACCTAAACCTAAACCTAATAACAAAAAATAAAACTTAAACCTAAAAAAGTAAAATAAAAATAAAACTAAACGAAAAAATAATCTTAAACCAAAAAAATAAACCAAAATAAAAAAATCTAAACTAAAATAAATAAACCTTATATAAATAAATTAAATTATATTATATAAAAAATAAACCTAGACAAAAATAAAAAAGAAAATAAAAGAAAATATATTATAAATAAACTAAATAAACCTATCTAATTTTTTTTTTAAAAAAACCCTAAACCCTAAACTACAAAATAAAACCTAAAATAAACCTAAAATAAAAACCTAAAACCTAATCCTAAAAAAAATAAAATAAAAACCTAAACCTAAACCTAAAAATATAACATAAAACTTAAACCTATAACATAAAATAAAAATAAAACTAAACTAAAAAATAAATCTAAAAACCTAAACCTAAAAAATAAACTAAAATAAAAAACCTAAATTAAAATAAATAAACTAAACTAAAAAAATAGAAATAAATCTAAATAAAAATAAAAAAAATGAAATAAACTAAATAAACCTAAACCTACCAGTTTACTTAATTTTAAAAAAAATTAAAAATAAAAATAATAAAAAAAACTCTAAACTCCAAACCCTAAAATCCTCAACCTTAAACTTTAAGTGTTAAACCCTAAACCCTAAACCCTAAAACCCTAAACCCTAAACCCTAAATATTGTTAAAAAAAACTTTAAACCTTAAACCCTAAACCCTAAACCCTAAACCCAAAACCTAAACCCTAAACCTTAAACACTAAACCCTAAACCCTAAACACTAAACCCTAAAACCCAAAACCATAAACCCTAAACACAAAACCTTAAAACGTAAACCTAAATAAAAAATAATATAAAATAAACTAAAAACCTAAACTAAAACCCAAACCTACCTAAACCTAAAATAAAATAAACTAAAACTGTTAAAATAAAATAAAATAAAACATATACTAAAAAATTAAAATAAACCTAAAAATAAAAAACTAAAAAAACCTAAGATAAAATAAAATAAAAAATAAATAAAAACCTTAAACCAAAAAATAAACCTAAAAATAAATAAAAAATAACACAACTAAAAAAACTACAACTAAAATAAAAATAAAATAAAAAAAATAAAATAAACCTAAACCTAAACTAAAATATACTAAACTAAAATAAATAAAACCTATTCCTAAACCTAAAATAAATAAAATCTAAACCTAAACCTAAACTAAATAAAATAAAAAAAACTAAAAAGAAACCTAACCTAAGCTAGAAAATAAAACCTAAAAATAAGCCTAAAATGACAACTTAAAATCTAGACCTAAAAAATAAATTAGAAACCTAAACCTAAACCTAAAAACAAAAAATAAAACCTAAACCTAAAAAATATAATAAAAATAAAATAAAATTAAAAAATAAACTTAAACGAAACCTAAACCTAAATAATAAACTAAAATAAAAAAACCTAAACTAAAATAAATAAACCTAATATAAATAAACTAAACTAAATAAAATAAAATAAAACATAAATAAAAATGTAAAATAAACTAAAATAAATAGAAAATAAACTAAATAAACCTAAACCTACGCTTACTTAATTTTTGTTTTAAAAAAACCCTAAACCCTAAACCATAAAAGCCCTAAACCCTAAATCCTAAACCCTAACCCTAAACTCTAAACCTAAACCCTAAACCTATAATGCTAAACCCTAAATCCTAAACCATAAACCTACAACCCTAAACCCTAAACTTAAACCCTAAACCCTAAACCCTAAACCCTAAACACTAAAAAACCCTAAACCTTAAACTCTAAATGCTAAAACCCTAAACCTTAAACCCTAAATGCTAAAACCCTAAACCCTAAACCCTAAAAGACCATAAACTTAAATCCTAAACCCTAAACTTTAAACTAACCATAAAGCCTAAACCATAAACCACAAACCCCCTTAAAACCCTAAACCCAAAACCCAAAACCTCTATACCTTAAACTAAACCTAAACCTAAACCTTAAACACTAAACCCTAAACTATAAACTTAACTAAAAACCTAAAACTTAAAACCCTAAACTAAATCTAAAACTAAAACTCAACCTAAAACCTAAACTAAAACCTAAACCTAAACTATCAAACCTAAAGTTTAAACCTAAACCTAAACTAAACCCTAAACTTAAAACTAAACCTAACCTAAACTTAAACCCTAAAACTTTAAACCTTAAACTTTAACCCTACACCTAAACCCTAAACCTAAACCCTAAACTAAAAAAGCCCTAAACCTAAACCTAAACCTAAACACTAAACCCTAAACCTTAAACACTAAACCCTAACCCTATACCTTAAACCTTAAAAGAATAAACCCTAAACCTTAACCCTACACCGTAAACCCTAAACCCTAATCCCTAAACTTAAACCTAAAGTAAGTAAATATAGTAAAAAGGAAACTTAAACCTTAAAATCTAATAAACCTAAACTTAAACCTAAACCCTATAAATGGGAATAACCTTGACGGTAGGAACATCACCATCAACCAGGCTTAGTCTAGATCTGGTGGTGGAGGTGAAGGCATAGGCAGCAGTTATCGTAGTGGTGGTGGGGGATCTGGAGCTGCTGGTGGATATGGAGGTGGTGGTTAAAGCAGTGGTGGTTATGGAGGAAGGAGGAGCGACGAAGGTTACAGCCATGGTGGTGGCAGAGGGAGAGATCGGGATATGATGGTGGATCCCATTAATCGAGAGGCCGAGGTGGTTCTGATGGGAATTAGAGAAACTGAAGAATGGGTGATCCAATCTGCTGCTTATCGAACTATTCTTTATAGTAGAGATTATTCTAGATATCGAGGGTTTTTGATTTGTCCTATTCATGCTCATCTTTTATCTATGTTGTCGCTTATGTCTTAGAAAACTTGGTGAGTTACCTGGTTGATGAAATCAAAAAGAAGAAATGTTGAATCTGAATTTATTATCTTTTAAAAAAAAACCCAAAAACCTTAAACCCTAAATTAAAACCTGAACCCTAAACCTAAAACTTAAACCCTAAACCCTAAACCCTAAAAACCCCAAACCGTAAACCCTATACCCTAAACCCTAAGCCATATACCCTAAAACCCTAAACCCTAAACCCAAAACCCTAAAGCCTAAACCTTAAACTAACCTTAAACCGTAAACCCTAAACCCTAAAAGGTTAAAAACCTAAAACTAAACTAAATAAAAACAAAAAATAAAATAAATAAAAAACCTAAACCAAAATAAAATAAATTAAATTAAATTAAATTAAAACCTAAATTTGAACTTAAATTTAAAATTAAAAAGAAAATAAAATAAAAATAAAAAATAACTAAAATAAAATAAATAAAAACCTAAACTAAACTAAGAAATAAAAAAACTAAATAAAATTACAAATATACCTAAAATAAAAATAAAATAAATAAAATAATAACTAAATTAATAACTTAACCTAAAAAATAGACGTAAAAATAAAACATAAACCCTAAACATGAAAAAAAGCATAAACCTATAATAAAAAAAAATAAACCTAAACCTAAACTAAAATAAACTAAACTAAAATAAATAAAACCTAAAATGAAAATAAACTAAACCTAGAACTAAACCTAAAAAAAAAAAAAAACTAAACTAAAAATAAACTTAAACCTAAAGTAAAAAATAAAACCTAAAATAAAAACCTAGAACCTCAACTTAAAAAAATAAATTAAAAACCTAAACCTAAACATAATAATAAAAAATAAAACTTAAAGCTAAAAAAAAAATCTAAGCTAAAAAAAACCCTAAACCTAAACCTAAACCAAAAAAATAAGCTAAAATGAAAAAAAAAACCTAAACTAAAATAATTAAACCTAATACAAAAATCTAAACTAAATAAAAATAAAATTAAACCTAAATAAAAATAAAAAATAAAATAATCTAAAATACAAAATAAATATACTAAATAAATTAAATAAACATAAACCTACCAATTTACTTAATTTATTTTTTAAAAACCCTAAACCCTAAACTAAAAAATAAAACCTAAAAATAAACCTAAAATCAAAATCTAAAACCTAATCCTAAAAAAATTAAATAAAAACCTAAACCTAAACCTAAACCTAGAAACAAAATATAAAACCTAAACCTAAAAAATAAAATAAAAATAAAACTAAACTAAAAAAATAAATCTAAACCAAAACCTAAACCTAAAAAATAAACTAAAATAAAAAATCTAAACTAAAACAAATAAACAAAATTAAATAAAAATAAAAATAAATCTAAATGAAAATGAAAAATAAAATAAACTAAAATAAATAAAAAGTAAATAAAATAAACCTAAACCTACGAATTTACTTATTTTAAAAAAAAAAGAAATAAAAAAAACCCTAAACTGTAGAACTAACCCTAAACCCTAAACTCTAAACTAAAAAAAAAAAAACCTAAAACTGATCCTTAAACCTTAAACCCCAAATCCTAAACTAAAACCTAAACCCTAAACCTAAAACCTAAACCCTAAACACTAAACACTAAACACCAAACCCTAAACCCTAAACCCTAAAACCCTAAACCATAAACCCTAAACTCTAAACCCTAAATCCTAAACCTAAATAAAAAATAAAATAAAATAAACTAAAAACTTAAACTAAAACCTAAACCTAAACCAAACCTGAACCTAAACCTAAAATAGAAAAAAAATCTAAACTAAAATAAATTAAATAAAAACCTAAACTAAACAAAAAATAAGATAAACTTAAAAAAAAACTTAAATAAAATAAAAACTAAACCTAAAATAAAAATAAAATAAACCTAAGATCAAATAAAATAACAACTAAATAAAAACCTAAACCTAAAAATTAAATCTAAAAATAAAACCTAAAAATAAATAAAAAATAACACATAAACCCTAAACTTTAAAAAAAAAGTAAACTTAAAATAAAAATAAAATAAACCTAAACCTAAACTAAAATAAACTAAGCAAAAATAAGTAAAACCTAAACCTAAAATAAAATAAACCAAAACCTATGCCTTAACTAAATAAAACAAAATAAAGTAAAATTAAACCTAAGCCTAAACTAAAAAATATAACTTAAAAATAAACCTAAAAAAATAAAATAAAAACCTAAACCTAAACCTAATAATAAAAAATAAAACCTAAACCAAGAAAATAAATAAAAAAACTAACCTAAAATAAATAAAACTTATATAAATAAAATAAACTAAATAAAAATAGAAAGTAAAATAAACTAAAATAAATAGAAAATTAACTAAATAAAACTAAACCTATCGTTTACATAACTTTTTTTTATAAAAAAAACCCTAAACCTAAACTATAAACCCAAAACGATAAATGCCCTAAACCCTAAATCCTTAAACCTAAACCCTAAACTCTATACCCTAAACCATAAACCTACAATGTTAAACACTAAACCCTAAACCTACAACCCTAAACCCTAAACCCTAAACAAGCCTAAACCTTATACCCTGGACTAAAACCCTAAACCCTAAATCATAAACACCATAAACCCTAAACCTTAAACCTTAAACTAACCCTAAACCCCCCTAGAACCCTAAACCCAAAACCCTAAACTTGAAACCCTACAACCCTAAACCCTAAACCCTAAGCCAAACTTAAATCAGATAACCTAAACTTAAACCTTATAAACCCTAAATCTAAACTCAAATCTTAAACCCTAAATCCTAAACCCTAAATTGTAAAACCCTAAACCCTAAACCTAAAACTCTAAACCCTAAAAATCCTAAACCCTAAAACCTAAACACTAAACCCTAAACCCTAACCCTAAACCTTAAACCTTAAAAGCATAAAACTTAAATCTTTAAACCCTAAACCCTAAATCCTAACCCTACACCATAAACCATAAACTCCAAATTGTAAACCTAAACTTAAAGTAACTAAATAAATTTAAAAGTAAACCTAAACCCTAAAACCTAATAAACCTAAACCTTAAGAATGCTTAGAACCTTGATGGTAAGAGCATCACCGTCAATTAGGCTTAGTCTAGACCTGGCAGTGGAGGCGAAGGCATAGTCAGCGATTATCACAATGGTGGTGGGGGATTTGGAGCTGGTGATGGATATGGTGGTTGTGGTCAGAGCAGTGATGGTTACGGAGGCAGGAGGGGCGACGAAGGTTACAGCCATAATGGTGGCAGAGCGAGAGATCGGGGATATGATGGTGGATCCCGTTAATCGAGAGGCCGACGTGGTTCTGATGGGAACTAGAGAAATTGAAGAATGACCTATATGATCTATTGCTTATCAAACTATGTCTTTATAGTAGAAATGATTCTAGTTATCTATGAATTTTTATTTGCTCTATGCATGTTCATTATTTATCGATGCTGTCTCTTGTGTCTTAGAAAACTTAGCGTGTCACTTGGTTAATGAAATCAAAAAGAAGAAATATTGAATCTGAATTTGTTCTCTTTTATAAAAAAAACAAAAACCCTAAAGCCTAAACTAAAACTTGAAACCTAAACCTAAAACCAAACCGTAAACCATAAACCCCTAAACCTTAAAAACCCCAACCCTAAACCCTAAACCTTAAAACCCTAAACCCTAAACACTAAACTCTAAACCCTAAGCCCTAAACCCTAAACCCTAAACCCTAAACCTTAAACTAACTCAAAACCCTAAACCCTAAACCCTAAACCCTAAAAAGCTAAAATCTTAAACCTAAACTAAATAAAAAAACTAAAAAGAAAATAAATAAAAGAACTTAAAATAAAATAAAATAAAATAGATACCTAAACATAAACCTAAAAAAAATAAAAAAAAATAAAAACCTAACTAAAATAAACTAAATAAAAACCTAAACTAAACTAAAAAATAAAAAAAGCCTAAATAAAATAAAAATTTTACCTAAAATAAAAATAAAATAAACCTAAAATAAAATAAAATAAAAACTAAATAAACATCTAAACTTAGAAAATAAACCTAAAAATTAATAAAAAAATAAAACTTAAACCCTAAAATAAAATAAACATAAACTTAAAACTAAAATAAATAAAACCTAAATCGAAAATAAACTAAACCTAAACCTAAACCTAAACTAAATAAAATAAAATAAATAACTTTAGAAATATCCTTATTTTCTCTAACAAACCTGAACAAATTCTCTTTAAGCTTTCTTACAATGGTGATTTTGTTCTTAAAGAGGTTTGGAATTTTTATGGAGATAAGCAAAACTCCTCTAATGTTTTCATTAAACTTTGGAACAATATCATTACCATTTCTTATTCGATTTTAGCTTAGAGGATTTTGAATAACTTTATTCATGTGGACTTTTTGCTCTGGAATAAAGGATTTTATTTGCCTTCAAAGTGCTATTGTTGCTTTCATATTGAAAATGTTAATCATGTTTTTGTCAATGGTGCTATTACTTCTAAATTATGGTTTTGGTAAAATGATTTATTTAATACCAATTACTTTCATGGCTCTCTTTCCATATATCAACTTCTTGAAGTCTGTTTCCAAAAAAACTATGAAAGGTCATATCAAAGTTTTAGTTGCTATTTCCCTTACCTGGTTCATCTAGATGGATAGAAATGATGCTAAATATTGTGGTATTCTATGAGCCATAAAAGGATCCTAGCTAGAACAAAAGAAAAAAATTCAAGCTATGTTTAATGCCAATCTTATTAGTAACATTCATTTTACAGGCTATAAATTTGTGGCTAAAAAATTGGGTATCATTCTGCCTGATGCTGACTCTTATCAAAGAGCTAGGATTATCCATTGAATCTAACCCAAAGAAAATTTGGTTAAAGTAAATACTAATGGTTCTATTGCTTCCAATAAATATGGTTGTGGTGGTATTCCTAGGAATTCTAAAGGTACTGTCATTTTTGCTTTTTCCTATCCTCTTAAATCCTATTCTGTTATCTATGTTGAGCTTATGGCTATCAATAAAGCTATTGAAATTTATTTGAATTAGTGTTTCCTCAACATCTAGATTGAAGTTGATGCGCTCTTAATTTTTGACATGCTAAACTCTAATATAACAGGGAATGTTGATTTATTTTATCATCTCAATCATACTGAAAATCTTCTTTCTCAAGTTTGTTATAAAATTTCCCATATCCTTCATGAAGGTAATGCTTGTGCTGATTTCTTGACTACTTTAGGTGCCAACTTAACTGATTTCACTTTATTTGACAATCAAAATTTGTCTAAACTTTTAAGGGGTTTGGTCCAACTGATTAACACTGGATTACCTTATCTTAGATTATAATTTTTTTGGCTTGGTTTTTTCTGTTGTTTTTTTATGAGCCATTGCTTTTGGTTCCCCTTTATTAAATCCTCTTCAGGTTGTGGCCATTTGCTTATTTTTACTCTTGGGCCTATGTTGGGTTTTGTTTTTGAGCTCTTGCTTTTGGGTTGGCCTGATGGTTGCTACCCGGTGATTCCTATTTTTTTTTGTTTTTTTTTTTGTGGATGTGTTGCTATTGGATGATTATTATTGCTTGGTTGTTTTTGGTTACATTCATTTGGGTGGTGGCTTTTCCTACTATTTTTTGTATGGGATTTGCCATATCGCTAGGCTGGTTGCTTCCTTAACTGAGTTGGATTTTCTGGTGGATGGTTTGGATGTGTAATGGTTTGGTTGGGTTGGCTGGTGGTGTTTTGGTTTATCCGCTTCTATTGATGGCAGATCAGAGGGGCTGTTGGTGGTCTAATTTTGGTTTGAATTTGAAAAGTTAGAGGTTATTTGTTGACTATTATTTCTTCTTTTTTTGGATTGGGTTTTGGTGGTTAGTTTTGCTAGTTTGGGTTTATTTCTTTTGGTTGTGGTTTTGGCCTCTTCATGTAATGGTCGCTCCATGCTTTTGTTTTTGTTATTATTTTGGGTCGGTTGGTTGATGGCTAGTGGCTATTATTTTTCTTTGGGATATGGTGACTTGGTTTGCTGTATTGGTGCCTAACTTGTCTATGGTTATGATCCTTGCACTCATTGATATTTCTGCTCCTTTTTGCTATTGGCTTTGGTGGTGTTCCTATTGTACTATTGCTCCCGATGGATCGATTTTAGTTGGTCTTAACAGTCTTTGCTCCACTTTATTTTTGGCTGGCTATTCACCTTACCTAGATCACCTATTGTTCCTATTGTTGTTTGCTTCTACTTTTTTCCTGGTTGTCTTGGGTGATTTTGGCATGATTGATGTTGTTAGTCTTTTCACTGATTTGGATTTTCTATGACTACCGTGGTTAGCTGGGAGGCTATGTTGGCTGGCCAGGTTTGTTGGCTATTTTGGCAGGCTGGGTTGGTTGGATGGGTGGCTATTTTGTCCTTTCTATCCTGCTCTATTGGTGACATGATGGTTGGCCTGCTCCTGCTATGGTACTCCTCTCTTGGTTGTTGCTGCTTCCATTTTTCTTGTTTGGGTGACAACATTGATGCCTTTCCTATTTGCTTGTGGAGGACATGAGCTACTATGTTTTTTTCTTTTTGGTTTTGGTTTTTTCTGGTTTATGTTGTTAAGGTCATGATGTTTGCTCCATTTGATGTTACTATTCCTTTTTGGCGGTAGCTTTAGTGGTGTTCTTACTGTACTGCTATTGTCCTTGATGGTTGGTTGATTTTTTTGCCTTATTGAGCTTATTTGTTTTGGTAACTTTATGGCTAGCTATTATGTCTATTGCTTGGAGGAGTTTACAGCCTTGCATGAAGATGGACTTGGGATGATGGGCTATAATAGGTATGCTGGCAATGATGGCCTTGATGTTTCTCTATATTCTTTTATCGGTAGCACTATATAATTGTAACCCTTCTGAGGTTTGGATGCTTACATATAGTGTTGCTCCTTAAGATGATTGTAATTGATGAGCCTTTTCTTTACTTTATTCCTTTCTTTGCTCATACTCTTTATGCTTGCTTAATTATACTCATCCTTTCATTAGTATGTTCTGATTTCTTTTATAGGTTGGAAGAATCTTGCGTGGATGGATCCGGGTATCAAAAGGACCTAGAGGATGTTGCTATTAGACATGGATCAGTTGTTGTTGCTAATTTTATTTTGCTTTTGCTTTTGTTATTTTTTTCTTATATTATTGTAATTGATAGGGGTTTTTTCTCTTTAGGACTTATTGTAGCTCTTTGAGCACTAGCTTAGAGATTTACCCCCTATAAGGACTTTGTACTTTTTCTTTGTGGCAATAAAATTCCCCTAATTTCCCTAAAAGCCCTAAACCCTAAACTAACCATAAACCCCAAAAAGCTAAAAACCTAATCCTAAACTAAATAAAACATCAAAATAAAATAAATAAAAGCCTAAACCAAAATAAAATAAATATATATAATAAATTAAAACTAAAACCTAAACTTGAACCGTAAAAAAATTTAAAAAAATAAAAACTAAACTATAATAAAATAAATAAAAACTTAAACTAAACTAAAAAATAAAAAACTTAAATAAAATAAAAACTAAACCTAAAATAAAACTAAAATAAACCTAAAATAAAATAAAATAAATAAATAAAAACCAAAACCTAAAATAAAATCTAAACCCTAAACTAAAAAAAACTTAAACCTAAAATAAAAATAAAATAAACCTAAACCTAAACTAAGATAAACTAAACTAAAATAAATAAAACATAAACCTAAATCAAAAATAAACTAACTCTAAACAAAAACCTATACTAATAAGATAAAGTAAACTCAAAATAGACATAAACCTAAAATAAAAATAATAAAACCTAAAAAATAAACCTAAAATAAAACCTAAACCTAAACCTAAAAATTAAAAATAAAACCTAAACCTAAAAAATAAAATAAAATTTAAACTAAACTAAAAAATATACATAAACCTAAACCTAAACCTAAAAACATAAACTAAAATAAAAAATTAAACTAAAATAAATAAACATAAAATAACTATACTAAACTAAACAAAAATAAAAATAAACAGAAATGAAAATAAAAACATAAATTAAATTAAAAAAATTAATAAACTAAATAAATCTAAACCTACCGATTTACTTAATTTAAAAAAATAAAAAAATAAAAAATAAAAACCTTAACCATAAACCCTAAACCCTAAAACTAACCCTACATCCTAAACCCTATATCTACAACCCTAAACCCTAAACCTTAAAACCCTAAACCCAAAACCCAAACCTTAAACCCTAAAATCCTAAACCCTAAACCCTAAACCATAAACCCTAAACCTTAAACGCTTAACACTAAAACCTAAACCATAAAAACCTAAACCCTAAAACCTAAACCCTAAACCATAAAGCCTAAACCATAAACTCTAAAAACTTAAACCCTAAACCCTAAACCCTAAATCCTAAACTAACCCTAAACCCTAAAAACCATAAACTCTAAAGCCTAAACACTAAAACCTAAACCCTAACCCTAAACCCTAAACCCTAAACCCTAAACCCTAAACCCTAAACCCTAAAATCATAAAACATAAAACCCTAAACCCTAAACCTAAACCTAAACCTAAAGTAACTAAATAAACTAGAAAATAAACCTAAATCCTAAAACCTAATAAATCTAAACCTAAACCTAAATCCTAAGAATGGATAGAACCTTGATGACAGGAACATCACTATCAACCATAGTCAATCAAGATTTAGTGGTGGAGGTGAAGGTGGAGGCACGGTTATCACAGTGGTGGTGGGGGATCTAGAGGTGCTGGTGGATATGGAGGTGGTGGTCAAATCAGTGGTGGTTTTGGAAGTAGAAGGAGCGACGAAGGTTACAGCTGTGGTGGTTGTAGAGGGAGAGATCAGGGATATGATTGTGGATCCCACTAGTCAAGGGGTCGAGATGGTTCTGATGGGAACTAAAGAAATTGTAGAACTGCTGATGAGATCTGCTTCTTATGGAATTGTGCCATTACAGTAGAGTCGATTCTAGTTATATAGGGATTTTCATTTGCTCAATGCATGCTCATTTTTTATTTATGTCATCGCTTATGTCTTAGAAAACTTGGTGTGTTACTTGGTTGATGAAATTGAAAAAAAAATATTGAATTTAATTTGTTCTTCTTAAAAGAAAAAACCAAAAACCCTAAACTCTAAACTAAAACCTAAACCATAAAGGTAAAACCTAAACCCTAAACCCTTAATCCTAAACCCTAAAAACCCTAAACCCTAAAACCCTAAACCCTAAACACTAAACCCTAAACTAACCCTAAACTAACCCTAAACCCTAAACCCTAAACCTTAAAAAGCTAAAAATTTAAACCTAAACTAAATAAAACCTAAAAATAAAATAAATAAATAAAACCTAAACAAAAATAAAATAAAAAAATAAAATAAAATAAAACTAACACCTAAACCTAAACCTTAAAAAAATAAAATAAAAATAAAACTAAACTCAAAATATAAATAAAAACTTAAACTAAAATAAAAAGAAAAATCTAAATAAAATAAAACTAAACCTAAAATAAAATAAAATAAACATAAAATAAAATAAAATAAAACTAAATAAAACCTAAACCTAGAAAATAAACCTAAAATAAATAAAAAAATAAAATCTAAACCCTTAACTAAAAATGAAAAACCTAAACGTAAAATAAAAAAATAAACATAAACCTAAACTAAAATAAACTGAACCAAAATAAATACAACCAAAACCTAAACCTAAACTAAATAAAATAAAATATAATAAAAATAAATGAAAACCTAAACTAAAAAATAAAACTTAAAAATAAATCTAAAATAAAAACCTAAAACCTAAAACTATAAAAATAAAATAAAAACCTAAACCTAAAAGTAAAAAATAAAACCTAAACTTAAAAAATAAAATAAAAATAAAACTAAACAAAAAACTAAACCTAATCCTCAACCTAGAAAATAAACTAAAATAAAAAACCTAAACTAAAATAAATAAATCTAAAATAAATAAACTAAATTAAATAAAATAAAAGATAAACCTAAATATAAACACAAAATAAAATAAACTATAATAAATTATAAATTAAATAAACTAAATAAACATAAACCTACCAATTTACTTAATTTAAAAAAAACCATAAACCCTGAACCCTAAACCCTAAACCCTAAGCCTACAACCCTTAACCTTAGACAAGAATCCTAAACCTTAAAACCCTAAACCATAAAAGCATAACCCTAAAACCTAAAGCTTATACCCTAAACCCCAAACCCCAAACATAAACCTAAAGTAACTAAATAAATTTAAAATAAACCTAAACCCTAAAACCTAATAAACCTAAACCTAAACCCTAAGAATGGGTAGAACACCTGCAAGAACATCACAACCGTGCTCAGATCTAGGAGGCTAGGAAGGCGGTTATAAGTGGTGGGGGGATCTAGAGGCGTTGGTGGTATGGAGGTGGTGGTCGAGCAGGTATGGCCCCTGGAGGGAGAGACATATTATGGTGGACCCCGCTACTGAGAGTGGTTTTTGATGGGAACCAAAGAGATTGAAGAATGATGGATTTGATCTACCGCTTATGGAATTATGTCTTTATAAGAGACATTTCAAGTTATCTTGGTTTTGATTTGCTCATGCATGCTCATTTTTTATCTTTGTCTTCACTTGTCCTAGAAAACTTTGTGTTACTTGGTTGATGAAATTGAAAAGAATAAATGTTGAATATGAAGTTGTTCTTCATAAAGAAAAAACCCAAAAACCCTAAACCTAAAACTAAAATGTGAACCCTAAACCTAAAACCTAAACCCTAAACCCTAAAAACCCTAAATCCTAAACCCGAAATCCTAAACCCTAAACCTTAAACCCCTAAACCCTAAACCCTAAACTTTAAATGCTAAACCCTTAACCCCAAACCCTAAACCCTAAAGCCTAAACCCTGAACCCTAAACCCTAAGCCCTAAACCCTAAAACCCTAAAACCCGAAACCCTAAACCCTGAAACCTTAAACCCTAAATCATAAACCCTAAAACCCTAAACCTACAACCCTAAAACCTACAACCCTAAATCCTAAACACTAAACCCCAAACCCTAAACCTAAACCCTAAACCCTAAAACTTATAAACATAAACATAAACAAAATAAAAAAGAATTTAAATAAAGAAACCTAAACTTAAAAAAAATGGAATGAAATAAAATAAAATAAAATTTTAATTAAAACCTAAACCTAAACCTAAACATAAATCTAAACCAAAGACTAAAATAAAATATGAAAACTAAACTAAATTAAAAAAATAAAAACCAAAAATAAATTAAAAAATAAAATGAACTTAAAAAAAAAAAATTAAATAAAATAAAACCTAAATGTAAAATAAAAATAAAATAAACCTAAAATAAAATAAAATATAAACTAAATAAAACCTAAACCTAAATAATAAACCTAAAAATAAATAAAAAATAATATCCAAACCCAAAAAAAACCTAAACCTAAAATTAAAATAAAATAAACATAAACCTAAACTAAAATAAACTAAATTAAAATAATTAAAAACTAAACCCAAACCTAAACCTAAACTAAATAAAATAAAATAAACTAAAAATAAACCTAAACCTAAACTAAAAAAAACAAAAAGTAAACCCTAAACTAAATAAAAACCTAAACCTAAAATAAAAGTAAAATAAACCTAAACCTAAACTACAATAAACTAAACTAAAATAAATAATATCTAAAATAAACTAAACCTAAACCTAAACCTAAACCTAAACTAAATAGATAAAACAAACTAAAATAAACCTAAACCTAAACAAAAAATAAACCTAAAATAAAACCTAAACCTAAACATAAAATAAAACCTTAACCTAAATGTAAACATAAAAAATAAACTTAAAATAAAGCAATAATAAAACTAAAGTAAGAAATAAACAAAAACCTAAACATAAACCTTAAAAAATTAAAATAAAAACTAAAACTAAATAAAATAGATAAAAAAGCTAAATAAAAAATAAACCTAAATAAAAAATATAAAATAAACTAAATAGCTATGGGTCTGCTTAATTTAAAAAAAAAAACCCTAAACCCTAAAATAAAAAACCTTAAATCCTAAACTAAAACCCTAAACCCTAAATTCAAAATTCACCACTAAACCTAGACCTTAATCCATAAAACTAACCCCACCTACCCACAACCAATGACTCTAAAAAAAACCCTAAACCTAAAGCTATATCCTAATAAACCTAAAATAAAATAAATAAATAAAAAAAAAAATATATATATATATAGAATAATAATAATAATAATATAATAATAATAATAATAATAATAATAATAATAATAATAATAATAATAACATAAACTAAACCTAAAGCCAACCTAAACCTACACCTAAAAGAATAAAAAAAAATAAAATCTAAAATAAAATAAAATAAAAAAAAAAAAACTAAACTAAAAAAAAACATAAAAAACTTAAAAAAATACTAAACCTAAACTAAAAAAATAAAATAAACCTAGAATAAAATAAAATAAAAAACTAAATAAAACTTAAATAAAATATTACTAAAATAAACTTAATCAAAAATAAAAATAAAAATAAACTAAAATAAATAAAAATAAACTAAATAAACCTAAACTAATGGTTTATATAATTTGAAAAATTTAAAAAAAACCATAAACCCAAAATCATAAAATTAATCCCAAAACTAAACCCTAAACCCTAAACCAAACCTAAACCCTAAACCAAAATCCTAAAAAACACAAATACAAAATAAACCTACATCCATCAAGCCTAAACCCTAAAGCAAACCCTAAACCTTAAAGCCTAAGCCCCATTGATAACCCTAAACCCTACACCTAAACCAAAACACCCCAATCCTTATGCTTAAAACCTAAAACCTAAAACCTAACCTAAATTTAAAACAAAATAATTAAAAACAAAAAATAAAATAAAAAAATAAAAAAAATAAAATATAATAAAATGTAAACTAAAACCTAAATTTAAACTATAAAATAAACTTAAAATAAAATATTATAAAAATAAAAGCTAAACTCAAATAAAATAAATAAAACCTAAACTAAATTAAAAAAAATAGATAAACCTAAAAATTAAAGAAAATAAAATAAAAACTAAAATAAAATAAAATAAACTAAACCTAAATTAAATAAAATAAAACTAAATAAAAGCCTAAAAATAAAAAATAAATAGAAAAATAAAATCTAAAATAAATAAAAAAAACCTAAACCATAAAGAAGAAAAACTTAACCTAAAATAAACAAAATAAAATATACCTAAACCTAAACTAAAATAAATAAAAACCTAAACCTATAAATAAACTAAACCTAAAAACTAAATAAACCTAAACCTATTTTTCATAATTTAAAACAAAAATTCTTAACACTAAATCAGAACCCTAAACATTAAAAGTAACCCTAAACAAACCTAAACCATAAAACCATAAACCCTAAATAAATAAATAAAAAAGCCCTAATCATAAACCTAAACCCTAAAACTAATCCAAACCTACCTAACCCTAAAACCATACACCCTAAGTGAGCCTAAACCCCAAATCATACAACCCTAAACACTACCCTAAACCCCAAACCCTAAACCCCAAACCCTAATCCCGAGCCTAAACTAAACTAAAACCAAATAAAATAAATCAAAATTAAACATAAATAAATTAAAAAAAATTAAATTAAATTAAACATAAACCTAAACATAAACCTAAAAATAAAATAAAATAAAAAATTAAAACTAAACTAAAATGAAATAAATTAAAACCTAAATTAAACTAAACAAATAAAATAAACCTAAAAATAAGCATAAATAAAAAAAAATAAACATAAAATTAAAATAAAATAAAAACTAAATAAAAATCTAAACTTAAAAAGTAAACATAAAAATAAATAAAAAATAAAACTTAAACCATAAACTAAAACACCTAAACTTAAAATAAACTAAACTAAAACTAAACTAAATAAAATAAAAGAAACTAAAATTAAATTGAAAAAAAAAATAAACTAAAATAAAAACATATAAAATAAATAAACCAAAAATAAATAAACTAAACTAAATAAAAAAACTAAATAAATAAAATAAAATAATCTAAAATAAATAAAAAAAAACTAAATAAACTTAATAAATTTAAACCTACCGCTTTTCTTAATTACAAAACTCTAAACCTTAAATCAACACTAAGTCTAAACCCTAAAACTAAATCACAACCCTAAACCCTAAATCTTAAACAATAAACCCTAAATATAAATATTAAAAAATAATTCTTAACCCAATCTAATCATAAAATAATAAACTAAACCCTAACCCACTAAACCTACCCCTAAACCTCCTAAACTCCCTCTCTAAAAATACCCTAAACTAAACCCAAAAAAGCTAAAAAAACTAAATAAAGCCTAAAATAAATGGATAAAACCTAAACCAAAATAAAATAAAATAATCCTAAAATAAAACCTAAACCCAAAACCATAAAACCTAAACTAAACCAATAATAACTCTAAATCCTAAACCAAACCCCATCTGCTAACCCTAAACCTATAATAACCCTAAACACTAAACCCTAAACCCTAAAAATAAAAACTAAACATAAAAAAAATAAAATAAATAAAATAAATAGAAAATCTAAACCTAAATAAAATAAATGATAAAAATAAAATAAACCAAAAAAAATAAACCTAAAAATAAAATAATAAAAACTAAATAAAATAAAATAAATAAAACCTAAACTAAACTAAAAAAATAAAATAAACCTAAATAAAATAAAAAAAATGTATAAAAATAAAAATAAAATAAAACTAAATAAAAACCTAAATAAAAAACAAAACCTTATAGTAAAATAACAAAATAAACCTAAACCATAAACCAAAAAAAAACCTAAACCTAAAATAAACATTAAATAAACTTAAACCTAAACTCAAATAAACTAAACTATAATAAAACCTAGACTTAAACATAAAATAAACTAAGCATAAACCCTAAATTAAATATAAAATAAATTAAAATAAACATAAACCTAAACTAAAAAAAATAAAATCTAAAATAAATCTAAATTAAAACCTAAACCTAAAAAAAAAAATAAAATTAAAACCCACAACCTAAACCTAAAAAACTTAAACCTAAAAAAAATAAAATAAACATAAAACTAAACTAAAAAATAAACATAAACATAAAACCTAAAAAATAAACTAAAATGAAAAACCTAAGCTAAAATAAATAAAGTAGATTTAATAAAAATAAAAAAAACCTAAATAAAAATAAAAAGTAAATTAAACTAAAATAATTTAGAAGTATACTAAGTAAGCTAAGTAAACCCTAAACTCTAAGCCTAAACTCTAAACCTAAATCCTTAATAAAAAAATAAAATAAAATAAAATAAAAAACCCTAACCATTACCTCATTAGAATCACTTAAAAGGAATAAATAATGAAATTTTCTCAAAATATGAATAATGTTTACTTTGGATGTAAAATTGTTATCTCCTATTAGAAATGGTATAAATTAGAATAATGTTGGTGTTGCTTCTTGGTGTGTGCCATGAATTTGGCAAAATTCTTCCATCTCAACCTTAAAATTAACATTTTTGTGAGTTTAGACCCAATATATTATAACAAAAGTAAAACATACTAAAATGCATAATAAAATTTAGTAACACACCACCACATTCATATATATATGTGAAGTTATATTGTTATGTACATTATATTTTAATATGCTTTCATGTAATATATTATCTTACATTACACATTAAAATGAATCACTATAAGCAACAAATTTATAAAATTTTGTTGAAAAATTAACATTTATTTTGGATGCATTCTTATGATTAAATGACACCATAGCACACCCCAATGATGTTCCCTAAAGCTTACCTTAAATTTGGCCAAATCCCATCATCTCAGCCTATAAATCAATATTTTTATGAATTATACCAATACAAACTCTACTACATCATACTATAACAAACTAAAATATACTAAACAATAAGTAGTAATACACAATAGTATCCCATAATGCATGATGCTACAATATGTTATAGCATCTTGTACTATAATACATTATAACATATAATATTATATTATATTTCATATCACATCACAAGGGATTGCTTAAGATAAAAAAATCATAAAATTAGTCTAACAAAAAAATTATATATTTTAATTATATCAGTTACATATTTTAAATTTAAATAATACATTATGAAGCCATACTCTACCTTTTATGAATTTGGCCAATTTCCACCATTTTAAAGTCTAAATCAACATTTTTATAAATAATGCTAGTGTAGGCTAGGCATGGTTGTAAAATAAAAATATAAAATGCAAAGAATAATATATTATGATATATGTTATTATACTATGTTACAACTTATTATATTTATTTTGAGCATCAAATCTTACTTTTTAGAATACAAGTGGCATAGCACACCTTTGGTACTACAACCTAATTCTGACTTCAAATTTAATAAATTTTATCAGTTGATTTATTAAATAAATAATTTTATGATTTATATTAGTATATAATACTAAAACTTTTCAAAACATCTTTTAACATCCAAAAACACATCATTACATGCTCAAATATATAATCCTGCATTATACTATAATATATTTTATTATAAAATAACTTAGCATTAGTGTTTAGGGTATTCAAATCTTTAATAGTCAAGGAAAGTCTCTTGAAGACATTTTCTTGACTTCCATAACTTTGTTAGGATTAGTTTATTCTTTAGATTTACTTTTAATGACATCTTTATTCAAGGTTTAGGGTTAGGGTTAGGGTTTAAGGTTAGGGTTTAGGGTTAAATTAGAGTTTAGGGTTTGGGGTTTAGGATTTAAGGTTTAGGGTTTAGGGTTTAGGGTTTAGGGTTTTATGGTTTAGGGTTTAGGGTTTTAGGGTTTAGGGTTTAGGGTTTAGGGTTTTAAGGTTTAAGGTTTAGTGTTTAGGTTTATGGTTTAGGGTTTTAGGTTTGAGTTTAAGTTTAGGTTTTAATATTTAGTTTAGGGTTTAGGGTTTAAGGTATTTTTTAACAAAGAACAAATTCAGATTCAACATTTCTTCTCTTTTATTTCATCAACCAAGTAGCACCCCAAGTTTTCTAAGACACAAGTGATGACATATATCAAAAATGAGCACCCATAGAGCAAATCAAAACACTATATAAGTAGAGCTGTCTACTATAAAGAAATAGTTTCATAGCGTCTAGTTCAACCATGGTATAGCTCTATAAGCTCTTGGCTCCATAATCACCACTACATTGACCACCACCTCCATATCCACTACTTGCTAGATCCCCCACCACCACATAGCCACCCTTGCCTCCTTTATGGATCTAGATTAAGCCCTGATGTTTCATCAAGGTTGACCATTCTTAAGGTTTAGTGTTAGTTAGAGTTAGTTTAAGATTTAGGATTTGGGTTTTAGGGTTTAGGTTTAGGAGTTTAAGTTTTAGAAACTTAGGGTTTTAGAGTTTAGGGTTTAGGGTTTTAGATTGGGGTTTGGTTTAAGGTTTAGGAGGTTTAGGTTTTTTAAATAAATCAATAGGTTTAGCTTTATTTAATTTATTTTTTAATTTATTTGAGTAGATGGTTTACAGCATTTGTCAGATGAATTAGGAGAGTAGATGCATTAGATTTGCCTTATGTTAAGAAAGGTAGGACCTAAAAGACTTGGTTAAGATGTATAAAAAATGATCTTAGTATACTCATTAAATGAGAATTTGACACATAATAGGACACAATGGAGCGGATTCATGTAGCCGACCCTAGTGGGATTAAGGCTTGTTGTTGTTGTTGTTATTTGAGTTTACTTTATTTTTGTTTCTTTAGGTTTATTTTTATTTCTATTTAATTTAGTTTATTTATTTTATTTATTTTAATTTAGGTTTTTATATTTTTTTGTTTATTTGTTAGGTTTAGGCTTATTTTTTGTTGAGTTTTATTTTATTTTAATTTTAGGTTTAGGTTTTATTTTTTAGGTTAAGATTAGATTTTTATTTAAATTTTTTTAGGTTTAGGTTTTGGTTTTATTTTTTTATTTTAGGTTTTGTTTTTTAGTTTAGGTTTAGGTTTATTTTTACTTTATGTTATTTTATTTAGCTTAGGTTTAGGTTTAGTTTATTTTATGTTTAGGTTTAGGTTTTATTTATTTTAGTTTAATTTATTTTAATTTTGGTTTATATTTATCTTATTTTGTTTATTTTATTTTTATTTTAGTTTTAGGTGTTTTTTAGTTAGGATTTAGGTTTTATTTTTTATTTATTTTTAGGTTTTATTTTTGGTTTAATATTTTAGGTTTATATTTTATTTAGTTTTATTTTATTTTTATTTTAGGTTTATTTAAGTTTTTTATTTTATTTAGTTTAATTATATTTTATTTTATTTATTTTTAGGTTTAGTTTAGGATTTTATTTTTATATTTTATTTTGGGTTTAGGTTTTATTTAGTTTAGGTTTAGGATTTTAAGTTTTTAGGGTTTAGGTTTTAGGGTTTAAGGTTTATGGTTAGGTTTATGGTTTAGGGTTTTAAATGGTTTAGGGTTAGGGTTTTGGGTTTTAGGTTTAGTGTTTAGGCTTTAGAGTTTAGGGTTTAAGGGTTTAGAGTTTAGTTTTTTAGGGTTAGGGGTTTAGGGTTTTACTTTAGGGTTTAGGGTTTTAAGGTTTAGGGTTAAGGGTTAAGGGTTTAGGGGGTTTAGGGGTTTAGGGTTTTTCTTAATTGAGTAAATCAATAGGTTTATGTTTATTTAGATTATTATTTTATTTTAGGTTTCTTTTATTTTTTAGTTTTATTTTATTATGTTTATTATTTTTAGATTTATTTTATTTTTTGTTTTGCTTTAATTTATTTATTTTTAGTTTATTTTTATTTTTATTTTATTTTATTTTAGGTTTTTATTATATTTTATTTTATTTTATTTTATTTAAGTTTAGCTTTTTTATTTATTTTGTTTTTAGGTTTTATTTAGTTTAGGTTTATGTTTTTAGGTTTTTAGGGTTTAAGGTTTAGGGTTTAGGGTTTATGGTTTAGGGTTTTAAGGTTTAGGGTTTAAGGTTAGGGTTTAGCATTTAAGGTTTAGGGTTTAGTGTTTAAGCTTTAAGATTTTGGGTTTTGAGGGTGGTTTAGGGTTTAGGGTGAGTGTAGGGTTCAGGGTTTAGGTTTTAGGGTTTAGGGTTTAAGGTTTAGGGTTTAGGGTTTTAGGGTTTATGGTTTAGGGTTTAGGATTAGGGGTTTAGGGTTTAGGTTTAAGGTTTAGGGTTTAGGGTTTAGGGTTAGTGATGGGTTTAGTGTTTACAGTTTATTAGGATTTAGTGTCTAGGGTTTAGGGTTGTAGGTTTAAGGTTAGTTTTAGTGTTTAGGGTTTAGGGTTTAGGATTTAGGGTTTAGTGTTTAGGGTTTGGGTTTTAGGGTTTTTTTTATTTTTTAAAATTAAGTAAACTAGTAGGTTTAGGTTTATCTAATTTATTTTTTTAATTATTTTAATTTATTTTATTTCTTATTATTGACATTTATTTTTTATTTATATTTAATATAGTTCATTTATTTTAGGTTTATTTATTTTAGTGTTGATTTTTTATTTTAGCTTAATTTTTGGTTTAGGTTTATGTTTATGTTTCCTTTTTAGTATAGTTTTATTTTTATTTTCTTTTTTAGGTTTAGGTTTTATTTTTTATTTTTAGACCGAGGTTTAGGTTTTTATTTTATTTTTTTATGTTTAAGTTTTAGGTTTATTTTTTGGTTTAGGTTTAGGTTTATTTTTAGATTATTTTATTTTATTTAGTTTAGGGTTTAGGTTTAGTTTATATTAGGTTTTGTTTTTTAGTTTTGTTTATTTTAGTTTAGATTTAGGTTTATTTTATTTTGCTTATTTTAGGTTTACATTTTTTTAGGGTTTAGGTTTTCATTTTCTTTTATTTTAGGTTTATTTTATTTTTATATTACATTTTTTTATTTTATGTAGGTTTTTTATTTATTTTTGTTTTATTTTCTTTTTTAGTTTACTTTAGGCTTTTATTTATTTTACTTAAGTTTAGTTTTTATTTTTTTTATTTTATTTTTACGTTTAGGTTTAGGCTTAGGTTTAGGATTAGGTTAAGGTTTTTGTTTGGGTTTTAGTTTTATTTTATTTTATTTTTTTAGGTTTAGGGTTTTTGATTTATTCTATTTAAGTTTTATTTAGTTCATGTTTAGGTTTTTAGGTTTTTAGGGTTTAGGGTTTGGGGTTTAGGGTTTAGGGTTTAGGGTTATAGGTTTTAGGGTTTAGGGTTAGCTCTGTTTAGGTTTAGTTTATTATTTAGGGTTTAGGGTTTAATTGGGGTTTAGGGTAGTAGTATAGGGTAAGGGTTTAGGGTTTAGGGTTAGGTTGAGGGTTTTGGGTTTAGGGTTAGCATTTTTTTTAATTTTATTTGATTTAATTTTATTATTATTTTTTAAATAAAGTAAACTAGTTGGTTAAGCTTTCTTTAGTTTAGGTTTTTGATTTTAGTATATTTTTTAGGTTTAGGTATAGGTATAGGTTTATTTTTTCGTTTAGTTTTACTTTTAATTTATTTTTTTGGTTTATGTTTTTTTTTTAATTTTTTGGTTTATGTTTAGGTTTTTATTTGATTTTTTTAGGTTTTTGTTTTAAGTTTTTATTTTAGGTTTATTTTTAGGTTTTATTTTTTAGTTTAGGTTTAGGTTTATTTTTGATTTATTTTATTTTATTTAGGGTTTAGGTTTAGGTTTAAGTTTAGTTTATTTTAGGTTTATGTTAAAGTTTTATTTATTTTAGTTTAGTTCATTTTAGTTAGGTTTAGGATTATTTAATTTTTATTTTAGGTTTAAGTTTTTTTTTTTAGTTTAGGGTTTAGGTTTTATTCTTTATTTTTTTAGGTTTTATTTATAGGCTTATTTTAGGTTTAGGTTTTATTTATTTTATTTTATTATAGATTTATTTTAATTTTATTTTATTTTAGTTTTCCTTTTATTTAGGTTTTTTTTAGTTTAGTTTAGGTTTTCTATTTTATTTTGGTTTAGTTTTTTATTATTTTATTTTCTTTTTTAGGTTTAAGTTTTAACTTAGGTTTTTATATTATTTTATTTTTTATTATATTTTAGTTTAAATTTTTTTATTTTTTTTATCTTTAGATTTTATTTAGTTTATATTTAGGTTTTAAGCTTTTTAGGGTTTAGGGTTTAGGGTTTGGGATTTAGGGTTTAGGGTTTAGGGTTTAGGGTTTAGGGTTTAGGTTTAGGGTTTTGGTTTTAGGGTTTAGGGTTTAGGGTTTTAGGGTTTAGGGTTTAGGGTTTAGGGTTTAGAGTTTAGGGTTAGGGTTTTAGGGTTTAGGGTTTAGGGTTTAGGTTTTAGGGTTTAGGGTTGAGGGTTTAACTTTTAGGTATAGGGTATAGGTTTTATTTAGAGAAAAATTTAGATTCAATATTTCTTCTTTTGATTTCATCATAAAAGTAACACTAAGTTTTCTAAGATAGGCGATGACATAGATAAAAATGAGCACGCATATATCAAATCAAAACCTTAGATAACTAAAGCGTCTCTATAGAGACACAATTCCATAAACAATAAATCAGATTGGCCATTCTATAATTTCTCTAGTTTCCATCAGAACCACCTCGACCTCTCGATTAGCTGGATCCACCATGATATCACAATTCTCTCCCTCACCACCGCCCAACCACCACCTCCATCCTCACACTACTGGATCACCCACTAGCACTATGATAACCTCTGCCTTGCCTCCACCTTGATCTAGGCGTGGTTGATGGTGATGATCTCGTCAGGTTACTATTCTTAGGGTTTAGGTTTAGGTTTATTAGGTTTTAGGTTTTATGTTTACTTTTGATTTATTTAGCTACTTTAGGTTTAAGTTTAGGGTTTGGATTATAGGGTTTAGGGTTTAGGGTTTAGTTTTAGAGTTTTAGGGTTTTAGGGTTTATGCCTTTAGGGTTTAAAGTTTAGGCTTAGGGTTTAGGGTTTAGGGTTTAGGGTTGTAGTTGTAGTGTTGTAGGATTAGGGTTTAGAGTTTAGGGTTAGTTTTAGGGTTTAGGGTTTAGGTTTAGTGTTTAGGTTTTTTTAAAAAAAAAAAAGTAAATCAATAGGTTTAGGTTAATTTACTTTAGTTTATTTTTTTTTATTTTAGTTTATTTTATTTTTTAATTTTTTTTAAGTTGATTTTTCTTTTATTTAGTTTATTTTATTTATTTTAGGTTTATTTATTTTAGTTTAGGTTTTTTTATTTTAGTTTATTTTTAGGTTTAGGTTTTGGTTTATGTTTATTTTTTTTATTTATTCAATTTCTTTTCTAAGTTTATGTTTTATTTTTTTAATTTTAGGTTTAGGTTTTAGGTTTTTTATTTTAGGTTTATTTTAGGGTTTTATTTTTTAGTTTAGCCATAGGTTTATTTTTAGTTTGTTTTATTTTATTAAGTTTAGGGTTTAGGTTTAATTTATTTTAGGTTTAGGTTTAGGTTTTATTTATTTTAGTTCATTTTATTTTAGTTTAGGTTTAGGTTTATTTTATTTTATTTATTTTAGGTTATTTTAATTTTAATTTAGGGCTTGGGTTTTATTTTTTTAGGTTTTATTTTTATTTAGAGTTTTTATTTTATTTTAGGTTTATTTTATTTAATTTTGTTTAGTTTTATTTTATTTAGGTTTTATTAACTTTATTTTATTTTTTAGTTTAGTCTAGGTTTTTATTTATTTTATTTTAGTTTTTGGAACTTTTATTTTATTTTATTTTTAGGTTTTATTTACTTTAGGTTCCAGTTTTTAGGTTTTTATGGTTTAGGGTTTAGTGTTTAGGGTTTTAGTGTTTAGGGTTTTAGGATTTAAGGTTTAGTGTTAGGATTTAGGCTTTAGGGTTTAGCATTTAGTGTTTAGTCTTTAATGTTTAGGGCTTTTAGGGTTTAGGGTTTAGGGTTAGCTTAGGGATTAGGGTTAGTTTACAGTTTATGGATTAGGGTTTACAGTTTAGGCTTTAGTGTTTAGGGTTTTTAGGGTTTAGGGTTTATTTGGTTTATGGTTTAGAATTAAGGTTTTAGGGTTTTAGGGTTTAGGGTTTAGGGTTTAAGGTTAGGGTTAGGGTTTATGGTTTATTATAGTTTAGTGTTTAAGGTTTAGGATATAAGATTTAGGGTTTAAGGTTAGTTTAGGCTCTAGGGTTGTAGGTTTAAGGTTAGTTTTAGGGTTTAGGGTTTTGGATTTATGGTTTAGGGTTTAGGGTTTTGGGTTTTGGGTTTATCGTTTTATTTTAATTAAGTAAATCAATAAGTTTAGGTTTATTTAGTTTATTTTTTATTTATTTGAGTTTATTTTATTATTTTTATTATTTCAATTTAGTTGTAATTTTTATAGTTTGTTTTATTTATTTTAGGTTGATTTATGTTAGTTCTTATTTTAGTTTATTTTTTATGTTCAGGATTAGGTTTATGTTTTTTTAGTTTTGTTTATTTTTATTTTATTTTTTAGGGTTAGGTTTTATTTTTTATTTTTAGATTTAGGTTTAGGTTTTTATTTTATTTTTTTTAGGTTTATGTTTTAGGTTTTATTTTAGGTTTATTTTTTAATTTTAATTTAGGTTTACTTTTAGTTTATTTTATTTTATTTAGTTTGCATTCAGGTTTAAGTTTAGTTTATTTTAAGTTTAAGTTTAGGTTTTATTTATTTTAGTTTAGTTTATTTTAGATTAGGTTTAGGTTTATTTTATTTTTATTTTAGGTTTAGTTTTTTTTTTAGTTTAGGGTGTAGGTTTATTTTTTATTTATTTTAAATATTATTTTAGGTTTATTTTAAGGATTTGGTTTTATTTTATTTTATTTTAGGTTTATTTTATTTTGTTTTAGTTTAGTTTAGGTTTTATTTATTTTATTTTAGTTTAGTTATTATTTTTTATTTTTTTATTTTTTTTAGGTTTAGGTTTAGGTTTGGTTTATGTTTTTATTTTATTTATTTTATTATTTTATTTAGGTTTAGTTTTTTTATTTATTATATTTTTTAGGTTTTATTTAGTTTAAGTTTTTAGGTTTTTAGGGTTTATGGTTTAGTGTTTTGTGTTTGGGGTTTAGTGTTTATCATTTTAGGGTTTAGGGTTTAGGGTTTTAGGGTTTAAGGCTTAGGGTTTAGTGTTTAGGGTTTAGGGTTTTTTTTAGTTTAGGTTTAGGGTTTAGGATTGTAGGTTTAGGGTTAGGTTTAGGGTTTAGGTTAGTTTTAGGGTTTGTGGTTTAGGATTAGGGATTTTTTTTAACTTAAGTAAACTGGTCGGTTTAGGTTTATTTAGTTTACTTTGTTATTTTAGTTTAGTTTATTTTTTATTTTTATTTGTATTTAGTTTAGTTTATTTATGGAGTGTAATTTTAGTTGTAGAAGTTTTAGTGGTAGTGGTGTGACATTAAGTGAGGTCATTAAAAAAGTGAGTGATTCAAATTTTTTGGCTCTATTATTCCAAATGATGGTGAAATAGATGGACATGTTATCTATGAAATTCAAGTTAGATGGTTGAAGTGGAGCAATGCATCTATTGTGTGTGATTGAAAAGTATCGTTTAAACTTAATGGAAAAGTTTATAAGATGGTGTTGAGAGATAATGATTTATGGTCTAATGTTGGCCAATAAAAGAGAAGCATGTGACTAAGTTATGTGTTGTAGAGATGAGGATGCTTAGGTGGATGAGTGGCTTTACTCTTAGATATAAAATGCGGAATGTGTATGTTTGGGAAAAAGTTGGAGTAGCTCCATTGGCAGATAAAATTAGAGAGAGTGGCTTTAGATGGTTAGGCCACATGAGCGTTGGTCATCCAATGACTAGTTAAGGAGTAGATGCATTGGATTTGCCTTATGTTAACAAAGGTAGAGGTTGATCTAAAAAGGCATGGTTAAAATGTATAAAAAATGGCCTAAGTATACTTGAATTGAATGAGCATTTCACATAATAGACACAATGGAGATAAAGGATTCATGTGACCACACTTAATGTGATAATGGCTTGTTATTGTTATTACTAAGTTTAGTTTATTTATTTTAGTTTAGGTTTTATATTTTAGTTTATTTTTTAGGTTTAGGTTTAGGTTTAGGTTTATTTTTTAGTTTAGTTTTATTTTTATTTTATTTTTTAGGTTTAGGTTTTATTTTTTCTTTTTAGTTTAGGTTTAGGATTTTATTTTATTTTTTAGGTTTAGGTTTTAGGTTTTTAGTCTAGGTTTATTTTTAGGTTTTATGTTTTAGTTTAGGTTTAGGCTTATTTTATTTTATTTTATTTAGGGTTTAGGTTTAAGTTTAGGTTTAATTTATTTTAGGTTTAAGTTTAGGTTTTATTTATTATAGCTTAGTTTATTTTAGTTTATGTTTAGGTTTATTTTATTTTTATTTTAGGTTTAGGTTTTTTTTAGTGAGGGTTTATAATTTATTTATTTTTAGGTTTATTTTTTAAGTTTAGGTTTTTATTTAGTTTTTATTTTATTTTAGGTTTAGTTTTTATTTTATTTAGGGTTTTTATTTCTTAGTGTAGTTTAGGGTTTTATTTATTTTAGTTTAGTTTAATTTTTTTATTTTATTTTTAGGTTTAAGTTTAGGTTTTAGTTTATATTTTTATTTTATTTTATTTTATTATCTTATTTTTTATTTATTTTATATTTAGGTTTTATTTAGTTTAGGTTTAGGTTTTCAGCTTTTTAGGGTTTAGGGTTTAGGGTTTAGGGTTAGTTGAGGGTTTAGGGTTTAGGGTTTTAGGTTAAGCATTTAAGGTTTAAGATTTAGGGATTAGGGTTTAGGGTTTAAAGTTTAGGTTTTAGGGATTAGGGTTTAGGGTTTAAGGTTTAGGGTTTATAGGGTGTAGGGTTTAGGGTTTTAGAATTTAATGTTTAGGGTTATAGTTTAGGGTTTAGGGTTTAGTACTTAAGCTTTAGGGTTTAGGGGTTTTAAGGTTTAGGGTTAGGAGTTTAGTTTAAACTTTAGGTTTATGGTTTAGGGTTTAAGGTTTAGGGTTTATGGTTTAGGGTTTAGGGTTTAGGGTTTTAGGTTACGGTTAGGATTTAGGGTTTAGGATTTAGGGTTTAGGGATAGGGTTTAACGTTTAGGGTTTAGGGTTTAGGGTTTCAGGTAGTTTATGGTTTATGGTTTAGGGTTTAGGGTAGTTTATTATTTAGGGTTTAAGGTTTAGGGTTTTGGGCTAGTTTTAGGGTTTAGGGTCTAGGATTTAGGGTTTTGGGTTTAGTGTTTAGGTTTTGGGGTTTTATTTTAAATTAAGTAAACTTGCAGGTTTAGGTTTATTTAGTTTATTTTATTTTATTTATTTAGGTTTATTTTTTATTTAGCTTAGTTTATTTATTTTAGTTTTATTTATTTTAGTTTAGATTTTTATTTTACTTTATTTTTTATGTTTAGGTTTATGTTTTTTTTTTAGTTTAGTTTTATTTTATTTTATTTTTAAGTTTAGGTTTATTTTATTTTATTTTTGGTTTAGGATTAGGTTTTTTATTTTATTTTTTTTTAGGTTTTGGGTTTATTTTAGGTTTTATTTTTGAGTTTAGGTTTAGGTCTATTTTTAGTTTATTTTATTTTATTTAGTTTTGGGTTTTGGTTTAGGTTTGAGTTTTATTTATTTTAATTTAGTTTATTTTAGTTTTGGTTTAGGTTTAATTTAATTTGTTTATTTTAGGTTTATGCTTTTTTTTTAGTTTAGGCTTTAGTTTTTATTTTTATTTATTTTTTTATGTTTTTTTTATTTTCTAGGTTTAGATTTTTATTTAGTTCTTATTTTATTTTATTTTAAATTTATTTTATTTTTATTTTATGTTTAGTTTTAATTTTATTTAGGTTTTTATTTTTTGGTTTATTTTATTTTTAGTTTAGTTTAGGTCTTTATTTATTTTATTTTGTTTATTTTATTTATTTTATTTAATTTTATATGTTTTGGTTTAGGGTTCAATTTTAGTTTAGGTTTTATTTTTTTTATTTTTTATTTAGGATTAGGTTTTTTTTATTTTATTTTAGGTCTTATTTATTTTAGGTTTTTAGGGTTTAGGGTTTAGTGTTCAGGTGTTCGGGTTTAGGGTTTAGGGTTTATTATTGTAGGTTTTAGGGTTTAGGATTTAGGGTTTTATGGTTTATGGCTTAAGTTTAGGGTTTAAGGTTTAGGGTTTTAAGGTTTAGGGTTTAGGGTTTAGGGTTGTAAGTTTAAGGTTTAGGGTTTAGGGTTTAGGATTAGTTTTAGGGTGTAGGGAGGTTAGGGTTTTATTTTTTATTTTTTATTTTTATAAATTAAGTAAAGGTAAGTTTAGGTTTATTTAATTTATTTAGTTTATTCATTTATTTATTTTTATTTATTATTTTTTAATTTTTTTATTTTTATTTAGGTTTATTTTTTTATTTAGTTTAGTTTATTTTTGGATTGTAATTTTAGTTGTAGAAGTTATAGTGGTGGTGTTGTGACATTAGGTGAACAAGTCATTAAAAGAGTGAAGATTGAATATTTAGGCTCTCTTCAAAATGATAGTGAAATAAATGGAGATGTTATTAGTAAATTCATCTTTGGAAGGTTGAAGTGGAGTAATGCATCTAGTCTCTTGTGTGATATAAAAGTACCGCATAAACTTAAGGAAAAATTTTATAAGTGGTGGTAAGACACAATGATTTATAGTGCATGTTGGCCAATAAAGAGAAGCATGAGGCTAAGTTAAGTGTTGCATAGAATGTGTATGAGTGGCTTTACTCTTAGAAATAAAATGCGAAATGTGTATGTTCAGGAAAATTTTGGAGTAGCTCCAATGGCAGATAAATTTGGACAGAGTGGCCTTAGATGGTTTGGCCACATAAAGTGTCGATAGTCAATGACCCATTTAAGAGTAGAGCATTAGATTTGCTTTATGTTAAAACGGTAGAGGTAGACGAAAATACATGGTTAAAATGTATATAAAAAAGACCTTAGTATACTTGAATTGAATGAGAATTTGATACATAATAGGACTGATAGAGATGAAGGATTCATGTAGACCCACTTAGTGGGATAATGGCTTGTTGTTGTTATTGTTGTTTAGTTTATTTATTTTAGGTTTATTTATTTTAGTTTTAGTTTTTTATTTTATTTTATTTTATTTTTTAGGTTTAGGTTTATTATTTAGTTTAGTTTTATTTTTATTTTATTTTTTAGGCTTAGGTTTTATTTTTTATTTTTTAGGTTTAGGTTTAGGTTTTTATTTTATTTTTTAGGTTTTGGTTTTAGGTTTATTTTAGGTTTTATTTTCTAGTTTAGGTATAGGTTTAATTTTAGTTTATTTTATGTTATTTAGGGTTTAGGTTTAAGTTTAGGTTCAGTTTATTTTAAGTTTAGGTTTTGGTTTTATTTATTTTAGTTTTTTTATTTTAGTTTAGGTTTAGGTTTATTTTATTTTTATTTTAAGTTTAGGTCTTTTTTTAGTTTAGGGTTTAGGTTATATTGTTTATTTATTTTTAATTTTAATTTTAAGGTTTAGGTTTTTATTTAGTTTTTATTTTATTTTATTATAGCTTTATTTTAATTTTATTTTGGTTTAATTATTACTTTATTTAGTTTATTTTATTTTTTTAGTTTAGTTTAGGTTTTATTTATTAGTTTATTTTTTTTTAGTTTTTTTTTTATTTTTTTTGGTTTTTTTTTTTTTTTTTATTTATTTAAATTTATTTATTTAATTTATTTATTTAATTTATTTTTAGGTTTTAAGTTTAGAGTTTAGGTTAGTTTTTAGGTTTAATTAGTTTATTTAGTTTAGGTTTTAGGTTTAGGTTTAGGGTTTAGGGTTTTAGGTTTAGGTTTAGGGTTTAGATTTAGGGTTTAGGGTTTTAGGGGTTTAGGGTTAGGTTTAGGGTTTAAAGGTTTAAGTTTAGGGTTTAGGGTTTTAAGTTTTTTTTTAAGTTAAGTTGATAGGTTTAGGTTTATTTAGTTTATTTTTTTATTTACTAGGTTTATTTTATTTATTTTAGGTTTATTTAGGATTATTTTAATTTATTTTTAGGTTTAGTTTTATTTCATTTAGGTTTTTTTTATTCTTATCTTTATTTATTTTTTTAGTTTTAGGTTTTATTTTATTTTATTTTATTTTGTTTAGGTTTTTTTAGGTTTTAAGGTTTTGATTTAGGATTTATAGTTTAGGGTTTATTAGTAGGGTTTAGGTTTAGGGTTTAGGGTTAGGGTTAAGGTTTAGGGTTTAGGAGCTTAGGTTTATGTTTAAGCTTTAGATTTAGAGTTTAAGTTAGTTTTAGGTTTAGGGTTTAAGTTAACTTAATTTTTTTAGTTTTAGTGGAGTTAGGGAGTTTAGTTTAGTTTAAGTTTAGAGTTTAAGGTTTAGGTTTATAGTATAGGTTTAAAGATTTAAGGTTTAGTTAGTTTAAGGTTCAATGTTTAGGTTTAGTTTAATTTAAAACTTTTAGGTTTAAGTTTAAGTTTAGGTTTTAGGTTTAGTTTTATTAGGTTTAAGGTTTAGAGTTAGATTTAGTTTAGGTTTAAGGTTTTAAGTTTAGGAGTTTAAGTTTAGTTAAGTTTTAGGGTTAGGGTTTGTTTAGTTGATGGTTTAGTTTAAGTTATAGGTTTAGGGTTTAGGGTTTAGGGTTTAGGGTTTAGGTTTTGGGGTTTTAGGGTATAGGGTTTAGGGTTTAGGGTTTTGGGGTTTAGGGTAGTAGGTTTACCATTTAGAGTTTAGGATTTAGGGTTAGATATTTTTTTATTTTTTTTTAAGTTTTAAAATTATGTAAATTGCTAGGATTAGGCTTATTTAGTTTTTTATTTATTTTATTGTATTTTATTTAAAATTTTGATTTAGGTTTATTTTATTTATTTTAGGTATTTTATTTTTGTTTATGTTTTTTATTTTAGATTATTTTTTTTGGTTTAGGTTTAGGTTTATTTTTTAGTTTAGTTTTATTTTTCTTTTATTTTTTAGGTTTAGGTTTTATTTTTTATTTTTAGGTTTAGGTTTAAATTTTGATTTTATTTTTTTAGGTTTAGGTTTTTTGTTTTTATTTTAGGTTTATTTTTAAATTTTATTTTTTAATTTTAGGTTTAGGATTTTTTAGTTTATTTTTAATTTTAGGTTTAGGATTTTTAGGTTTAGGTTTAGGTTTTATTTATTTTAGTTTAGTTTATTTCAATTTAGGTTTAGCTTTATTTTATTTTTATTTTAGGTTTTGGTTTTTTTTAGTTTATGATTTATGTTTAGTTTTTATTTATTCTTAGGTTTATTTTTAAGTTTGTTGTTTAGGTTTTGGTTTTTATTTAATTTTAATTTTAATGTTTTTAGGTTTATTTTATTTTTTCTTTAGGTTTACTTTTTATTTTATTTTTAGTTTAGTTTAGGTTTTTATTTATTTAATTTTAATTTAGTTTTTTTTCTTTTTAGGTTTAGGTTTAGGTTTAGATTTTAGTTTATGTTTTTATTTTATTTTTCTATTTTGGTTTAGGTTTTTTTATTTATTTTATTTATTTATTTAGTTTAGGTTAGATTTTTAACTTTTTAGGGTTTGGGGTTTATGGTTTAGTGTTTAGTGTGTGTTTAGGGTTTAGGGTTTAGGGTTTAGGTTTAGGGTTTGCAATTTTGTGTTTTGGGTTATTTTTTTAAGTTTAATGTTTAGGGTTTAGTGTTTAGTGTTTAAGATTTAGGGTTTAGGGTTTAGGGTTTAGGGTATAAGGGGTTAGGGTTTTAGGAATTAGAGTTTATGGTTTTAGGGTTTAGGGTTTTAAGGTTTAGGGTTTAGGGTTTTAGTGTTTAGGTTTTAGGTTTAGGGTTGGGTTTCAATTTAGTCTTTATGGTTTATGGTTTTTTTTAATAGAGTACAAATTCAAATTAAATTTTTCTTCTTGATTTCATCAACCAAGTAACACACAGGTTTCTAAGACACAAGAGGCAACATAGATAAAAAAATTAGCAAGCATAGAGCAAATAAAAAACCCTGATAACTTGAACCGTCTCTACTTATAAAGACCGGTTCCATAAGTAAATAGATGAATGGGTCATCCTTGAGTTTCTCAAGTTCTATCAGAACCACCGACCTCTAAAGTGCGCGGATCCCACCATGGCTATAACCTGGTCGCTCCTCCCACCTCCACAACCACCCTTTCGAGTCACCACCTCAATATCCATAGTCTAGATCCCCACCTGCTATGATAATGTTGCCTCTTGCCTCCTTGGTCTAGGCAGTCTTCTTGACTATGATGTTCCTGCCTCAAGGTTCTCCCATTCTTAGGGTTTAGGTTTAGGTTTAGGTTTATTAGGTTTTAAGATTTAGGTTTATTTTTTATTTATTTAGTTACTTTAGATTTAGGCTTGCGGTTTAGGGTTTAGTGTTAGGGTTTAGGGCTTAGGGTTTAAGGTTTAGGGTATTAGGGTTGATGCTTTTAGGGTTAAGGGTTTAGGGTTTAAGGTTTAGAATTATAGGTTTAGGGTTTAGGGTTTAGGATTTAGGGTTTATCTTTTTTTTTTTATTAAGTAAACCTATAGGATTAGGTTTATTTGGTTTATTTAGTTTATTTTATTTTTATTTATATTTAGGTTTTTTTTTTTTTATTTAGTTTAGTTTATTTATTTTAACTTTAATTATTTTAGTTTAGGTTTTTATTTTTTGTTTCTTTTTTTTTTGGTTTTGGTTTAGGTTTATGTTTATTTTTTAATTGCTTTATTTTATTTTATTTTTTTAGGTTTAGGTTTTATTTTTTTGGGTTTTCGTTTAGGTTTTATTTTATTGTTTTAGGTTTAGATTTTAGGTTATTAATTTATGTTTATTCTTAGGTTTTATTTTTAGTTTTGGTTTAGGTTTTTTAAGTTTATTTTATTTTATTTAGTTTTACTTTAAGTTTACGTTTAGGTGTAGCTTTATTTATTTTAGTTTAGTTTATTTTATTTTATTTTACTTTATATTTTAGGTTTAGGTTTTGTTTTTAGTTTAGGATTTAGGTTTTATTATTTATTTATTTTTAGGTTTTTTGCAAGGTTTATTTTCTTGGTTTAGGTTTTTTATTTAGTGTTCATTTTATTTTATTTTATGTTTATTTACTTTATTTTATATTTAGTTTTATTTTATTTAGGACTTTGTTCTTAGGTTTATTTTATTTTTAATTTAGTTTAGGTTTTATTTATTTTGTTTTAGTTTATTTTTATTAGTTCATTTTATTTTCTTTTAGGTTTAGATTTAGGTTTAGTTTAGTTTTTTATATTATTTTTTTTTATATTTTATTTAGGTTTAAGTTTTTTTATTTATTTTATTTTTTTAGGTTTATTTAGTTTAGGTTTAGGTTTTAGGTTTTAGGTTTAGGACTTAGGGTTTAGGGTTTAGGGTTTAGGGTTTTAGGTTTTAGTTTGGTTTAGGGTTTAGGTTTAGGTTTTAGGATTTAGGGTTTTAGGGTTTAAGTAGGGTTAGGGTTTAGGTTTAGTGTTTATTGTTTAAGTTTTAGGGTTTAGGGTTTTAGGGTTTAGGGTTTAGTTTAGGGTTTTTAGGTTTAAGATTTAGGCTTTAGATTTAGGTTTGTTTATTTTATTTCTTTATATTTTTAAATTTTTTAATTTAATTTTTTATTTTTTTAATTTATTTATTTATTGTCTTTAGGGTTTTAGGGTTTAGGGTTTAGCTTAGTGTTTAGGGTTTAGGGTTTGGGTTTAGTTTTAGGGTTTAGGGTTTAGGTTTAGGGTTTAGGTTTTAGGATTTAAGGTTTAGGGTTTAGGGTTAGGGTTTAGGTTTTTAGTTTAGGCTTTAGGGTTTAGGTTTTAAAATTAAGTAAATCACTAAGTTTAGGTTTAAGTTTATTTAGATTATTTTATTATTTGAGTTTATTTAATTTTAACTTTAGGTTTTATTTTTTATTTTTATTTAGTTTTATTTATTTATTTTAGGTTTATTTATTTTAGTTTAGATTTTTTATTTTAGTTTATTTTTCAGGTTTATGTTTATTTTTTAGTTTAGTTTTATTTTTTATTTTATTTTTTAGCTTTAGGTTTTCTTTGTTATTCTTAGGTTTAGGTTTAGGTTTTTATTTTATTTTTTTAGGTTTAGGTTTTAAATTTTTATTTTAGGTTTATTTTAAGTTTTTTATTTTTAGTTTAGGTTTAGGTTTATTTTTAGTTTATTCTATTTTATTTAGTTCAAGGTTTACATTTTACTTATTTTAGGTTTAGGTTTATGTTTTATTTATTTTAGCTTAGTTTATTTGAGTTTAGGTTTATGTTTATTTTATTTTGTTTATTTTAGGTTTAGATTTTTTTTTAGTTTAGGGTTTAGGTTTTATTTAGTTTTATTTTATTTTATTTTCATTTACTTTATTTTTTATTTTTTACATTTAGTTTTATTTTATTTAGGTTTTTTATTTATGTTTATTTTATTTTTTTTAGTTTTTGTTTAGGTTTTATTTATTTTATTATATTTTAGTTTTATTTTTATTTTATTGTATTTTTAGGTTTAGGTTTATGTTTAGATAGGTTTAGGTTTAGGAGTTTAGGTTTTACTTTTTTAAATTTTTTTATTTTATATAGGATTAGGTTTTATTTATTTATTTTATTTTATACTATTTAGTTTAAGATTAGGATTTTAGGTTTTTAGGGTTTGATTTGGTTTAGGGCAGGGTTTAGGGTTTAGGTTTAGGATTTAGGGTTAGGTTTTAAGTTTTAGGGTTTAGGGTTTAGGGTTTTAGGGTTTAGGTTTTAGGTTTGGTTAAGGTTTTAGGGTTTAGTGTTAGGGTTTAGGGTTTGGTTTAGGATAAGTTTTATATATATTTAAATTAAGTAAACTAATAGGTTTAAGTTTATTTAGTTTGTTTTTTATTTAATTTAGTCTATTTTATTTTTATTTTATTTAGGTTTATTTTTTATTTTATTTAATTTTATTTATTTATTTTAGTATACATTTTTTATTTTAATTTATTTTTTAGGTTTTGGTTTAGATTTATTTTTTAGTTAGTTTCATTATTGTTTTTTTTAGGTTTAGTTTTTATTTTTTATTTTTAGATTTATGTTTAGGTTTTTGTTTAATTTTTTTAGGTTTAGGTTTTAGGTTTTTATTTTAAGTTTATTTGTAGGTTTAATTTTTTAGCTTAGGTTTAGGTTTATTTTTTGTTTATTTTTTATGGTTTAGGTTTAGGATTAGGTTTAGTTTATTTTAGGTTAATGTCTAGGTTTTATTTTTTTAGTTTAGTTTATTTTAGTTTAGGTTTATGTTTATGTTTATTTTATTTTATTTTAGGTTTAGTTTTTTGTTTAGGTTTAAGTTTTATTTTTTAATTATTTTTTTAGGTTTATATTTTAGGTTTAGCTTTTTATTTAGTTTTATTTACTTTATTTAAGTTTATTTTATTTTTATTTTAGATTTAGATTTCATTTTATTTAGGTTTTATTTTTTAGTTTAATTTAGTTTTTATTTATTTTATTTTAGTTTAGTTTTTATTTTATATTTTATTTTCTTTTTAGGTTTAGGTTTAGGTTTAGGTTTATGTTAAGGTTTAGGTTTTAGTTTAGCCTTAGGTTTTATTTTATGTTTTTATTTAATTTTGGTTTAAGTTTTTTATTTATTTTATTTTTGGGTTTTGTTTAGTTTAGGTTTAGGTTTTTAGCTTTCTAGTGTTTAGGGTTTAGGGTTCAGGGTTTAAGTTTAGGGTTTAGGGTTTGGGGAAGAGTGTTTAGGGCTTAAAGTTTAGGATTTAGGTTTTAAGTTTTAGGGTTTGGGGTTTTAGGGTTTAGGGTTTAGGGTTATTAGGGTTTAGGGTTTTAGGGTTTAGAGTTTTCATTTTAGGTATAGGGTAAAGTTTTAGTTTAGGGTTTGGTTTTCTTCTAATTGGGAATAAACCAAGATTCAACATTTCTTCTTTTGAGTTGTCAACCAAATAACAAACCAAGTTTTCTAAGACACAAGTGTTGACATAGATAAAAATGAGAATGCATAGAAAATAAAACTAGATAACTAGAACTGTCTACTATAAAGACACAATTCCAAAGGATTAGATCGTATCAGTCGTTCTTTAATTTATATAGTTCCCATCAGAATCACTACGGTCTCTCGAGTATCGTGATCCACCATCATATCCTTGATCTCTCCCTCTGCTACCACCATGACTGTAACCTCTGTCCCTCCTCCCACCTTGATAAGCACCACAGCTCTGACCATCACCTCCATATTCACGGCACCTCTAGATCCTACCACCTCTGATAACCACCGCCTTTATGCTTTCCTCCAACGTCAGATGATTAAGGTTGTGAGATGTTCACATCAAGGTTACGCAATCTTAGGATTTAGATTTATTAGGTTTTATTGTTTAGGCTTATTTTTAATTTATTTAGTTACTTTAGGTTTAGTTTTTTTGGATTAGGGTTTGGGGTTTAGGTTGGGTTTAGGTTTATGCTATTAGGGTTTAGGTTTAGGGTTAGGGTTTAGGGTTTTAGGATTTAGGGTTTAGGGTTTAGGGTTTAGGGTTTAGTGTTTAGCCATTAGTGTTTAGGGTTTAGGGTTTATGCTTAGTTTAGGGTTTAGAGTTTAAGGTTAGTTATAGGGTTTAGGGTTTACGATTTAGGATTTAAGGTTTATGGTTTAGAAAATTTTTTAAAATTAAGTAAATTGGTAGGTTTAGGTTTATTTAGTTTATTTAGTATATTTTATTATTTATTTTAGTTTAATTTATTTTTTATTTTTATTCTTATTTAATTTAGTTTATTTATTTTAGGTTTATTTATTTAGTTTAGGTTTTTTATTTTAGTTTATTTTTAAGGTTTAGGTTTAGGTTATGCTTATTTATAGTTTAGTTTTATTTTAATTTTAATTTTAGGTTTAGGTTTTATTTTTTTATTTTTAGTTTTAGGATAAGTTTTATTTTATTTTTTAGGTTTAAGTTTAAGGTTTTAATTTTTTGGTTTATTTTTAAGTTATTTTTTTAATTTAGGTTTATGTTTATTTTTTAGCTTATTTTATTTTATTTAGGGTTTAGCTTTAGGTTTAGGTTTTAGTTTAGGTTTTTATTTTATTTTATTATTTTATTTTATTTTTGTCTTATTTTTTTTAGGTTTTCTTTAGTTTAGGTTTAGGTTTTTAGCTTTTTATAGTTTAGGGTTTACGGTTTAGGGTTTAAGATTTAGGGTTTAGGGTTTAGCTTTAGGGTTTAGTGTTTAAGGTTTAGGGTTATAGGGTTTAGGGTTTAGGGTTTAGGGTTTAGGGTTTAGTGTTTAGGGTTTTTAGGGTTTATGGTTTATGTTTTAGGTCTTGGGTGCAAGTTTTAGTTTAGGGTTTAGGGTGTTTTTTAATCAAGATCAAATTCAGATTCCACATTTCTTCTTTTTAATTTCATGAACTAAGTAACACACCAAGTTTTCTAAGACATAAGCGATGACACAGATAAATAATGAGCATGCATAAAGCAAATCAAAAACCTTAGATAATTAGAATTGTCTCTACTGTAAAGACTAAAGACAAAGTTCCATAAGTAACAGATTGGATCAATCATTCTTTTGTTTCTCCAGTACCCATCAAAACAACCTTGACCTCTTGAGTAGCGAGATCCACCATGATATCCACGATCTATGCATCCGCCACCACCATAGCTGTAACCTTTAATGCTCCTCCCGCCTCCATAACCACCACTACTCTAGCCACAACCTTAATATCTACTAGCACCACTAGGTACCCAACCACCACTGCGATGACCGCCGCCTCTGCCATCTCCTCCATCGCTAGATCTAGACTGAGCCTGGTTGACAGTGACATTCCTTCCATCAAGGTTCTACCAATTCTTAGATTTTAGGTTTAGGTTTATTAGGCTTTAGGGTTTAGGTTTATTTTTTAATTTATTTAGTTACTTTAGGTTTAGGGTTTAGGGTTTAGGGTTAGGGTTTAGGGTTTAGGGTTTAAGGTTTAGGTGTAGGGTTTAGGGTTTAAAGTTTAGGGTTTTAAAGTTTATGCTTTTAGGGTTTAGAATTTAGGATTAGTGTTTAAGGTTTATGGTTTAGGGTTTAGGGTTTAGGTTTTAGGTATAGTGTTCAAGTTTTAGTTTAGGGCTTAGGGTTTTTTGTTTTTTTAATAGAGAACAAATTCAGATCTAACATTTCTTCTTTTCAATTTCATCAACCAGTAACACCAAGTTTTGTAAGACACATGGCGATGTAGATAAAAATGAGCACACAAAGAGTAAATCAAAAACTTTAGATAACTAAAACCATCTCTATTATAAAGACACAATTCCATAAGCGGGGATCTTCTTCAATTTCTTTAGTTCCCATCACCACCCCGCCTCTTGAGTAGCAGGATCCACCATCATATCCCTTGTCTCTCCCTATGCCACCACCACGGTTGTAACCTCCATCGCTCCACCCGTCCATAACCACCACTGCTCCAACCACCACCTCCATATCCACCAGCACCTCTAGACCTCCCACCACCACTATGATAACCGTCGTCACTGCCTTCACCTCCACCGAGATCTAGGCAGCACGGTTGGCGGTGTTCCTGATAAAGGTTTTGCCCATTCTTAGGTTTAGGTTTAGCTTTATTAGGTTTTAGGGTTTAAGTTTACTTTTAAATTTATTTAGTTACTTTAGGTTTAGGTTTACGGTTTGGGGTTTAGGGTTTATGGTTAGGGTTTAGAGTTTAAGGTTTATGGTTTAGGGTGTAGGGTTTAGGGTTTAAGGGTTTAGGGTTTAGGATTTAAGGTTTATGGTTTTAGAGTTTAGGGTTTAGGGATTAGGATTAGGGTTCTTTTATTTTTATTTTTTCTTTTTTCTTAAATTAAGTAAACTCGTAGGTTTTGGTTTATTTAGTTTATTTATTTATTTTTATTTATTTTATTTTATTATTTTTATTTAGGTTTATTTTTATTTATATTTAGTTTAGTTTATTTATTTTAGTTTAGATTTTTTGTTTTAGTTTATTTTTTAGGTTTAGGTTTTATTTTTAATTTTAGGTTTAGGTTTAGGTTTTTATTTATTTTTTAAGTTAAGCTTTTAGGTTTATTTTAAGGTTTTATTTTTTTAGTTAAGGTTTAGGTATAGTTTATTTCTTTTAGGTTTAGGTATTATTTATTTTTGTTTAGCAGTTTATTCTTTTTTTATTTTTGGTTTAGGGTTTTTTTAGGTTTATGGTTTAAGTTTTATTTTTTATAAATTTTTAGGTTTTATTTTTAGGTTTATTTTTTAGGTTTAGGTTTTTTTAGTTTTTATTTTATTTTATTTTTATTTTAGGTTTAGTTTTTATTTTATTTAGGTATTTTATTTTTTAGTTTAGTTTAGGTTTTTATTTATTTTATTTTATTTTAAATTTTTTATTTTCTTTATAGGTTTAGGTTTAGGTTTAGGTTTTGTTTAAGTTTTAGTTTAGGTTTTTAATTTATTTTTATTTATTTTTCTTTTATTTTAGGTTTTATTTAGTTTAGGTTTAGGTTTTTAGCTTTTTAGGGTTTTGGGCTAGTTCCGGGTTTAGTGTTGAGGGTTTATGGTTTAGGGTATAGGGTTTAGGGTTTAGGGTTAAGGTTTTAGGATTTAGGGTTTAGGGTTTAAGGTTTTATGGCTTAGGGTTTAGGGTTTAGGATTTAGGGTTTTTAGGGTTTAGGGTTTAGGGTTTAGGGTTTAGGGTTTAGGGTTTAAGTTTTAGATTTAGGGTTCAAGTTTAAGTTTAGGATAGGGTTTTTTATAGCAGAGAATAAATTCAGATTCAACATTTCATCTTTTTGATTTCATCAACGAAGTAACATAGCAAGTTTTCTAAGACTCAAGGGATAACATAGATCAAAATTAAGCATGCTTAGAGCAAATAAAAAACCTTAGATAACTAAAACCATCTATTGTAAAGACACAGTTCCATATGCGTGATCATTGGTGGTTCTTGATTTCTCAGTTCCCCAGAACCACCTAATCTCTCAAGTAGTGGGATACACCATCACATCCCGGTCTCTCCCCTCCACCACCACGGTAACTTCGTTGCTCCTCCCACCTCCATAACCACCACGCTCACCACCACCTTCATATCCACTAGCACCTCCAGATCCCCAACACCATTGTGATAACGCCACTCACCATTCACCTCCACTACAGATCTAGACTTAGCCTAGTTTCGATGATGTTCTGATCAAGGTTCTGCCCATTCTTAGGGTTTAGGTTTAGGTTTAGGTTTAATTTTTAATTTATTTATTTACTTTATGTTTAGGTTTAGGTTTATGGTTTGAAGTTTAGGGTTTAGTGTTTAGGTTATTAGGTTTTAAGCTTTTAGGGTTTAGCTTCTGGTTGGGTTTAGGGTTTAGGGTTTCTTGTTTAGCCTTCGGGTTTAGGGTTTAGTGTTTAGCTTTTAGGTTTAGGTTTAGGTTTTAGGGTTTAGGGTTAGATTAAGTTTTAGGTTTAAGGTTTAGGGTTTGGTTTACTGTTTAAGGTTTAGTTTAGGGTTATGGTTTTATGATTGTTTAGGATTTAGGTTTAGGGTTTAGAGTTTAGGGTATTTTTTTTTTTGGGGAGATGTTAGAATTTTATTACAATAGAAGAAAAAGATACAATGTTCTTAGAAGGGTTAAAGCTCTAAAATTCTACTCATCTCAGAGCTACAAGAAACCTAAAGAGCTAAACTGCCATCTAAGTACATTAGAGAAAGAAAACAAAACAAAAGAGCAAATATAATAGCAAAAATTCATAAGAGAAAAAGACAGAGAGCAAGACTAAAATAAATCTTGAAAATAGTAAAAAAATGAGTCAATAGTAGTATAAAAGAAATCAACAACACACTACAAAGGGAAAAGTCATAGCTAAAAAGGATAAGGATAAAGAGAGGAAAAGGAGAGTGTTGAGAAAGAGAATGCTCAGGCTCAGTTAGGATCATCTCAAGGAGCTACAATACATATGAGCATCCAAACTTCATAAAGAAGGGTTACAATCATATTTAATGCTACCAACCAGAAAGAATAGGTGAGTAAAATCAAAGCTATCATAGCCAGCATACCTGATACAAGAAAACATCCAAGGCCAGCAGTTAATAGTGTTCTAGATCCTGATACCAGACCCATGCTGATTAATAGAGAAATAGCCAACACAACCAAGTTAGGAGCCCTCAAGCCAAAGTCCCAACAAGTAGATACCAACCAAACTAGGTGAGCAACCATAAATGATTAAACAACTTAGAAATGAAACCATCAATTGAAGGAAATAAGCTACAACTAGTGCAAATCAGAGACAAGATAGCCACACAAAAGGGGCCAAAAATACCAAATAGTAGAAACCAAAAGTCCAATCCAAAAGGATCAACAAGGTTCAACCGACACAAAGGCTGACAAATTTTCCAAGAAGGAAAAGACCAACAAGGAAAAAATCAACCAACCAAGATTCTAAGGACAACTAAAGTCCTCCAACCAAAGGAGCTACATAAAATATCCATAAGGTAACCACTAGAGAACAACCCATAATATGTAACCAATAAAAGAAGCTTCCCTAGTAGCCAAGGAAAAGTAGAAAAATGACAAAGTACCATAAAATAGAGGTCCAAAAGAAGCACAACAACCATAGAAAAGCAATAGTAGTAACTAGCAGACATACCAAAACCAAACTTCCCGAACAAAGACTAACTAACATGAAGCATAATAACACAAAATGTGCAAACAATGCACCCAATAAAGGCTAATCCCAGAGAAAACCAAATGCAAAACTAAGGAAAAGAAGGATCTAGCAATAAACAACAAGAAACTCGAGGCAAACCCAAAAAGTAGCGGAAATTCTTCAAAACAAGGTTAGGAAGGAAACAACCAACAATTCCCACCATAAAGGCCACCCATCCAACCTTGAAAACCAATAAAAGTAATTGAGTTCAAGAGAGCCAACAAACCAACCGGTAAAAAAATAGAATAAAGCCGGGTAAAAACCATCTCATCCACCAAGAACCGAGTAACAAGGCACATGATCTAGTCTATTTATGGAGTGAGCTTAAATACTTAGTCTCTTTCTAATAAATAAATAGCCTAGCTATCTTGCATAAGCATAAAGACTTGCCTACATGTATTTAAAATCATAGGAGTTAGTTGGCGGCCTCCCCCAGGAAGTTGTAAGTTCAAGATGTCGGGTGGTTTGTCCTCTCTTATGGAGGCGAACCAAATACCCATTTTAGTCTTAGATTTAGGTTGTGCTTTCGGCCCTCAACAAGCTCTCTAGATTTAGGTTCTGAGGTTGCTTTCCCCAATATGCATAATTCCTCACTCATAGGCATTTCCTTAATCTTGTGTTGAGGATCTTAAGTCTAAATTTCTAATGAAAAGATCCAACTCAAACAAACTAAATCAATAAACTAAATCAACTGAGATGCTCAGTAGGTTTCCTAGCATCGTGGGCATCTCCTACTTATCTTCCATTTTGGCTTTGATAATAACTCCCTCTTTTGACCAATCCCATTTGATCTTCAGAATAAACAATCGATTGATAGTCCTTCCTATTGAAATATTTAAAGACAATGATCATTTACCTTAATCGAGAGTTTTCCTAAGGGATCCTATCCCTAGATGTAATTAATGGCTTGCCCCTAGGGAACTTAACGAACGATTTAAAATAAACCTTGCATTACTTCTCCATGTGAAGTGGGAAAGAATCTCTAGTACATTTGTAGACCCATCATCCATGAGTCCTTATTGAGGTGATTTGGTACATTAAAAGGTAGTAACCTTTTCAAGCTAGTACACTATTCCTTGATGTCATACTTGATCACTGAATAAGTACATCTAGGATCTACATGGTGTTCTAAAAAAAAGACAAATTTCTATAAGGTCTCTTGTTTCTTTTCTAACCAATAGATTTGAAAGGCGACTCCCCAATAGGCACCACAGTATTATAATAAAACTAAAACAAACTAAAATGTACAATAACATTAGTAACACACCACCACTTTCATATATATGTGAAGTTATATTATTATGTACATTACATTTTAATATTCTTTCATATAATATATTATCTTACATTACACCTTAAAATGAATCACTTTAAGCAAAAAATTTATAAAATTTTGTTGAAAAATGAACATTTATTTTGAAGGAAAAATTCCATTCTTTTGATTAAATGACACACTTTAGCACACCCGCAATGTTGTTCCCTAGAGTCTACCTTAAATTTGGTCAAATCCCATCATCTCATCCTATAAATCAGTGTTTTTAAGAATTATACTAGTATAAACTATACTACATCATACTATAACAAACTAAAATATGCTAAACAACATGTAGTAATACATAATAGTATGTTATAATGCATGCTACACTATTATGGCATCCTATACTATAATACACTATAACATATTATATTATATTATATTATATTGCATATCACATCAAAAGGAATTTCTTAAAAATAAATCATAAAATTAGTCTAACAATAAAAACTATATATTTTAGTTGTATTACATACATATTTTAAATTGAAATAATATAATATGATGCCATGCTCTACCTATTATGAATTTGGCAAAATTCCTCCATTTTAAAGTCTAAATCAACATTTTTATAAATAATGCTAGTGTAAGCTTGACATTATTGCAAAATACTAAAAGAATTTAAAAAATGCAGAATAATATATTATGATATATGATTCTATACTATCTACAACTTATAATATTTATTTTTAACATAAAATCTTACTTTTTAGACTACAATTGGCATATAACACCTTCGGTACTACAACCTAATTCCCAATTCAAATTTAGCAAATTTCATCATCTGATTTATTAAATAAATAGTTTTATGATTTATATTAATATAGTATATGGCATAATACCATAATATACTAAAACATTTCAAAACATCTTATAACATCCAAAACACATCTACATGCTCAAATATATGATGCTACATTATACTAAAATAAAGTGTATTATAATATTATTTAGGGTTAGGGTTTAGGGTTTTCAAATCTCTAATAAAGGAAAGTCTCTTAAAGACATTTTCTTTAGCTACCATAACTATGTTAGGATTAGGTCATTCTTTATATCTACTTCTAATGGCATCTTTATTGAAGGTTTAGGGTTTAGGGTTTAGGGTTAGTTTAGGGGTTAGGGGTTAGGGTTTAGGGTTTAGGGTTTGTGGTTTAGGGTTTAGGGTTTAGGATTGTAGTTTTAGGGTTTATGGTTTATGGTTTTAGGTTTTAGAGTTTTGTGTTTAGGCTTTTAGGGTTTAGGGTTTAGGGTTTAGGATTTTTTATTTTTTTATTTATTATTCTTTTTTTTTATTATTTTTTTTTTATTTTTTATTTTTTATTTTATTATTTTTTTTTAGGGTTTTGTGTTTAGGGTTTGAGGTTTAGGGTTCTTAGGGTTTAGGGTATAGGGTTTAGGGTTTAGGTTTAGTTTAGGATTTTGGTTTTAGGTTTAGGGTTTAGATTTTTGTTTAGGGTTTAGACTTTAGTGTTCAAGGTTTTTTTTAATAGAGAACAAATTTAGATTCAACATTTCTTCTTTTCTTTCATCAACCAAGTAGCACCGCATGTTTTCTAAGACACAAGCGATGACATAGATAAAAAATGTGCGCCCATAGAGCAAATAAAAAACCCTATATAAGTAGAACTGTCTCTAAAATAAAGACAGTTCCATAAGTGGCAGATCATATCAGTTGTTCTTTAATTTCTCCAGTTCCTATCAGAACCACCCCTATCTCTCAAGTAGCAGGAATCGCCATCAAATCCTTGATCTCTCCCTCCACCACCACCACCACGATTGTAATCTCCACCGCTCCTCCCACCTCCATAACCACCCTGCTCACCACCTCCACATCCACTAGCGTCAGATCCCCACCACCACTACAATAATCACCACCTTTGCCTTGCCCTCCACCACCAGATCTAGATTGAGCTTAGTTGACGGTTATGTTCCTACCGTCAAGGTTCTTCCCATTCTTAGAGCTTGGGGTTTAGGTACTCGGGTTTATGGTTTAGGGTTGTATGTTTTAGGATTTAGGGTTTAGAGTTTAGGGTTTAGAGTTTAGGATTTTAGGGTTTAGGTTTAGGTTTGGGGTTTAAGGTTGTGGGTGTTCTTTGGGGTTTAGAGTTTAGGGTTTTTTAAGGGTTTGGGGTTTAGGGTTTAGGTTTAGGTTTGTGGGTTTAGGTTTAGAGTTTAGTTTTAGGGTTAATTTTAGGTTTAGGGTTTAGGTTTAGGGTTAGCATTTTTTTTATTATATTATTATTATTTATTTTTTAAATTAAGTAAACTCATAGGTTCAGGTTTATTTAGTTTATTTTTTTACTATTTTAGATTCTTTTATTTTTAATTTTAATTTAGGTTGATTTTATTTTATTTAGTTTAGTTTATTTATTTAGCTTAGGTTTTATTTTAGTTTATTTTTTTAGTTTAGTTTTATTTTTATTTTATTTTTTTAGGTTTAGGTTTAAGGTTTTTATTTTAGGTTTATTTATAGGTTTCATTTTTTAGTTTAGGTTTAGGCTTAATTTTAGTTTATTTTATTTTATTTAGTTTAAGTTTAGGTTTAAGTTTAGTTTATTTTAGCTTTAGCTTTAGATTTTATTTATTTTGGTTTAGTTTATTTTAGTTTAGGTTTAGGTTTATTTTATTTTTATTTTAGGTTTAGGTTTTTTTTAGTTTAGGGTTTAGGTTTTATTTTTTATTTATTTTTCAATTTTATTTTAAAGTTTATTATTTAAGTTTAGGTTTTTATTTTAGGTTTATTTTATTATTATTTAGGTTTTTCTTTATTTAGGTTTATTTTATTTTTCATTTTAGTTTAGGTTTTTTATATATTTTATTTTATTTTTTTATTTTTATTTTTATTTTATTTCATTTTAGGTTTTGGTTTAAGTTTTATTTTATTTAGGTTTTGGTTTTTTATTATTTTATTTTTAGTTTAATTTAGTTTTGGTTTATGTTTTTAGGTTTTTAAGGTTTAGGATTTAGGGTTTAGGTTTTTAGGGTTTTTTTTTTTTGGGGAAACCCCATGTAGGGGTATTTTATTGCCACAAAAAGAGGGTTACAAAGTCCATAAAAGGGGGTAAACTCCAGAACTACTGCTCAAAGAGCTACAATCAGCCTAAGGAGTAAAACCCCTATCTAAGTACATCCAAGAGCAAAAGAAAGCATAAAAACAATCAAAAGATACAAGATGATTAACATAATAAGCTAAAGTAAGAATAAAGCCAATGCTCGAGGATGTGGGAATGCATGATAATGAGGCAGACACAAGAAGGAGATAGAATCACGCAAAGTTATAATAAGAGGGAGATTAAGCGTTAAGGTAATACAAATAAAAAATTAGAAGAAAACAATATAATATGAGTATGTTAGTAAGGAATTGTGATAGAAGGCTCAGGCTCAATCACACCATGTTGGGGTAGATGCAAGTATGAGCATCCAAACTTCGTGAAGGGTTACATCACATGAGCTACCCAACCAATAGGGAGTGAGATCATCACGACCATCATAGCCAACAAACACGTGAAGGGGAGCACCCGGTTGTTGATATTCTTGTGAGCTTTATTACACGCAAACCTAAGCAAAATCATATCTAGAGTATATAGAAAATTGCTAAGAGTCAAGGATAGGGAGTCTCATTCAAGAAAAGTATCATCAATATAGACATCTTGACATGAGAATACATAAACATAAAAGAGTGAGCCATCTTAGCGATCTCATCAATAACTATATCCAAGAAAGAAAGCAATCCGATATAATCCCTCCACAAGAAAATTGGAGGAGACAACTTTGAAATCCGCTAATCAAGTCAATGAGCCTATAATTAACACCATCCCAATCATATGATATATAAATGAAACTTTCGTAGGAGACAACCGTGAAATAACACCCTTATTAATATCCCGAGAGAAAACAATAGTAAAGGAAGACGATAGCTCAACACAAGAATGGTGCAACCAACTAAAAGGAACCGGTAAAATAGTTAGAGCTCAATAGCGACTTTTAGGGCCACAATTCAGATAATCCAAATCAACAATCAACCCAGAAAACAAGACAGCAAAAGGTAGCAACATCCAAGACAGCAAGGGACTAAACTGTCCATAATACCACTCTTTCAGAATAAACATCGTATAAGACTGCACCAACCTATCAGAAATGAGGTAGGAATAAGGACAAGTAATGCGGATAAAATAGGAGATAAATGCAGCATTCAAAAGCCAACCACCCCAATAAACATCTAATGCAACATTTGAACCGCCATTCAAGAATCAACAAATTGAAATGGGTCTCAACATTAGATTCAGAAAACAGCAGTTAAGACAACATCCAAAATAGGAAAAGATAGCAAATTGGCCATAAAGCTCCTCAATCGAGTAGACATGGCAATAATAGATAACCAAATAATTAAAGCATAAAAATAGTTATCACAAGCGACAACTCGGACAAAAGTCACCAAAACCATCACCATCGGATGAGAATGTCAAAAACGACTTTCGAGCATGAGACCTAAAATTCTACAACCAACAAAGATGGAGCCAGTTGAGGTATCAAGATAAAACAAGACAGTAACTCTCCAATACAAGAGACAACCAAAACAGCAAAAACTAGCTAGATAACACAATACTAGAACACTAAAAGGGATACTATAGTAGGTTAAGACAGTAGCCCAGAGATAACTAATCAGATAAACCAAATCCACAAACATCCAAAGTCTTAAAACAACAACAGGTAACATTAGTCTATAGTACCTCTCAAACAGAAATGGCACTCCAATCCAAGAAGGTAACACAAACCCAATAGATGCAGATTATAATATAAACAATGATTCACGACCACCACGAAATGAAACCCGACTGAAATAATCGGGCAATCGAAAGTCACTCCCATCGAGCAACTAATGCAACATTGTAAGCTAGAATATAAAATAAGAAGATGATTCCAAGTAGAGACATCATTACCAAGCAAAATTTTAAGATAATAAAGGTACAAAACCGAACTTGCTAAGACAAGAGAGGCAAGATGGCAAAAAAAAGAAGAGGAAAAGCGGGAGAAGCGGGAGAAAATCTGCGGCCAGAACAAAGGGATTAAAACCAAATCAACAAATAAATCAACAAACAACCATGGAAGCAAACCTCAAAACCCAAAAGTAGTTAATCCATTCTAGTACAAGGATTTCGGACCAAAATAACCATTAAAATAGGCGAGGTATTACAATTTCTTCCCTTGCGAGGAAAGCATCATGAGGAGCATTATATAAGCAAGGACGCACTGCAAAAGTCCAACAACCAAAATCCTTTCAACATAAGTGTTGAAACCTTTATGAATTAGGCCTTTAAGGAGGAAGGAGTCCCAAGGAATGTAAGCATCACCAAAGAAATACAATAATCATCAAAATAAAAAACTACAACCTAATTCATTGCCTAGAAGCAACATAGGTAGTAGCAATGCTCCAAGCCATATTGTCAGTGAGAAAAAATTGGTTAAAGAAGTTAGTACTAAAATATAAGCCCATCAAAACAGATAACTTCCTCCAGCAATGGTTAATTCTCTCAAGTTTAGAAATGAATGTATCAATGAAATTAAAGTCCCAAGTGGGATTACAGTTATAAAACCAATAAAATACAAGGCTCAGTTCCAATTCAAGAGATTGATGTCCATATAGTTCAACATCCCCATAATATTGTAAATTCCAAAACAGAATCTTCCAACTAAAGAGAGAAGGGGTAAAGAAGTCATGGCAAAGAGCACAAGAAATGATATCTATGAGGTATCCATAAGAACAGAACAGAAAACCGAGAAAAAAAAGGGAGGCGAAGAGGAGAATTAGAGTCGAGGTAAGGAAGCCCAGTCCAAGTTAAGACCATACAAGTATTTGAGTAATGTAAATTGATCAAAGAAGATATCTTGTAATCTCGCACCCAGTTTGCAAGGTCGGCCTGAGTTACCTTCATGAAACATGAGTGATGGTAAAATTTTGAGAGAGAAGAGCCCTAGTTTGCTTGAGGAGGTAGTACAAAGCGTTGCTCATATTGGTAGAAGTCAAAGGTCAATCGGTAGAAGAGCGTCCACCTCTATCCAAATATTGAGCCGACCATTTTGAAGACAAATTTCAAGAGCTTTGTGGACTACCATAAGCTCAGATAAGGACGATCTTTGGAAATAAGGGGATAATCAAATGCACATAGGACTATACCCTTAGAATCCGAAAATGCCTCCACAACGAGCCATTATGAGAGAGATAGAGCCATCAATATTAATTTTAATAATATGATCAAGAGGTTTTTCCAAAAAACCATTCTATCATTTTGATAGTAAGAGGCAGTCCGGAAGGTTGAGGCCCGGTTTATTATTGATTTACCTTTAAAATGTTTGTGATGAATTAAATTGACTTTAAATAAGTCACAAATTTTGTTTTAGTTCTAGTATAATCCTCATGTGATTCATACAAATCCCATGATGTTTAGCTTCATTTGGTCCATCCATGAACCAAATAAGAGTAATGGCGATTATGATTTTAATATGACCTTTAATTGCATTATCAAAGTAAACTTCAAGAAGTTGATATAAAGTAAAGAACAATTAAAATTGTGATGTTGAATAGATCGTCATACCAAATCAAAATTTTAGAGGCAATAGCCCCATTAAAAAAACATGGTTAACATTCTCAATATGAGAACAACATTGACATTTAGAGGGTAAATAAAACCCTTTACCCCACAAAGAGTCAACAGAATAAAGTTTTTAGGATATATGCCAAGTTAGAGAGTAAGAAGAGGGGATATTGTTATTCCAAATTTTGGAGAACATAATAGAAGAATCACAGTGTCTTTAGTGTGAAGCCACACATTTTAAGGTTGAAATCCCATTATGAGATAGCTTAAAGATAATCGATCATGATTGTTAGGAGTGATAGGAATAGTAATCATATTTAAGAAAGTGGAAGGAATAGAATCATAATCTTACTAGTGTTCCACTTGTGGTTTTGCGAATGAATTAACTCTAATAGCGGAAGTGGAGTGAGTGTAGAGTAAGTCATCAATGGATCTACAACCACTCCAGTTGTCTTGCCAAAAGAAGGAATTGCTAGAGTTTATGCCCCAAAAAATTAAGGATTGCATCCCATTTGGAGAACAAAGTCTTCTCCACAGAATCACCGATTTAAAGAGACAAATGAGAGGATGTTTACCACGGCAATATTTAGAAGTCATGAAATTGCCCAAAGACTATTTTTGCTCCTAAAATTCCACCAAAGTTTGTAGGAGAAGGCATTGATAACTTCTTTGATGGATTACATCCCGGACCTCCCTCTTCAAGAGTACCACAACTTTTAGACCAAGATGACTAGTGCATTCTTTTAGAGGAGGTATTGGTTCCCCAGAAAAATTTGTTTAAGAGATGCTCAATTCTATTGATGGTAGAGTTGGTAGGCACAATGGTTTGAAGAAGGTATATAGGCATGGAATTTAGAGTGCTCTTGATCAAGGAAAGCCTACCATAGAAGAGAGTAAATGAAATTCCCAAACCGAGATTTTGTTAGAAATTTTTGAATTAGATCATCAAAAGGTGTGATCTTTTTTGGCCTTTAAAAAGCGGAGCCCCAAGGTAATTAAGAGGGAGTTGATTTTGCTTAAAATTAGTAATTCTAGATATTTGGTTAAGTCTATTAGGAGGAATCTTAGATGAAGGAATAAAACCGCATTTTCCTTCATTAAGAAAAAGACCACTAACTTTACCAAAATCATTTAGGAGGTTCTTAATGGTTTTAACATGTTGAAGGGAGCCGTTGCAGAAGATAATGAAATCATCAAAGCTAAGATGAGAAATAGGAAACCTCCATGAGTTTTAAAAGACATATTAGGATTATTAGCGAAAAGATCGTTAAGGCTTGGTATTCAATAGCGATGATAAAGAGAAGGTGATAGTGGGTCACCTTGCCTCAAACCATGGCTAGAAGGAAAGAAACTATGGACTCACCATTCATGATAACCGAAAACCGGACATTGATACACCTTTTATAATCCGGATAAAACTATCGGAAAAACCAAACAAATTGATTTGAAGAGAAAATCTCATGAGAGATTGTCAAAGGCTTTAGCGATGTCCGGTTTGAATAAGATGTTGCCTCCTCTAGAAGGGACATCAATGTCATGAACCGACTCTTGAGCGAAGAATATTATTAGATATTACTCTATGTTTAACAAAACGGTTTGATTTGGAGATGATTTTAGAGCGA